>JAQZBX010004264.1:0-61160 GCA_029593785.1 Cabassous unicinctus | reverse complement strand
GGTGGAGATCGGGAAAGCCTGTGTGAAAAATACTAATTTTCATCAGACTAAGTAAGTCTGTGTTAGCCCATATCACTATCATTTCTGTCTCACTACTTACATAGGACTTCATCATTCACCCATTCAGCAAATGTTTATTGAGCACTTTATTCTGTGCCAGTCATAGTCCCACGTGTGGAAATACAATGATAAAAATCTTAAAACACGGTAAAAAAGAGAAAGAAGTAAATTGATCATTTCAAAACAGTTGCGACAAGTGCTGTGTAGTTCAAGGAAAGAAATAGCATTAACCGTAATAACAAGGTCTTCAATCACGAAATAATGACGATGATTACCAGCTTCCTGAGAATCCTCTTCACAGTAGGTTTTATAATTATATAAGACACCTTATCTCAGGAAACACAGTCAAGTTGTAGTTTCAAAAGATGATTAGAACATTATGTGCTCCTTCCTTATAAGGAGCCTGTCGCCGCAACTGGTGCCTAGGCACTATCATCTCAGCAGAAAGAGGCCAGGCAGGGCTAGAAGTGTCAGCTCTTTGTTTAAGCTTTGTGGCTAGCTCCTGCTGCCTTCATTTCAAACACAAAATAAAATCACATAATAAGAAACCCTTTCATAAACAGCAGGAAAAAAAGGTGAGAAGGAACTAAAAATTAATGTAAAGTCAATGCTACCCAAGGCACTAAATTTAAGCTGCTTATCCTCTGAGAGAAAGAGTTGTTTTGCCAGCAACAACCCTTGCCATGGTGAGTGGATGTGCTGATTAACCACAGGCCTTGTGAGGGATTGGAGGCAGGAGGCTATTTCCTATATCCATGCCAATGAGCCTCTAGAGAGCTCAGAATGGGAATTTTTGCATCCTTCCAACAATTATTTGGATATCTTCCACCAGCAAAATTGGATATAAAATGTATCACATTCTCCTTATTTAGCAATAACACATTTAAGGTGCCAAGCGCAGACTTCTCAGGAAACTGTAGTGTTCATGAAATTCTGCCAACAACCTAAAAAGGTTTAAAGGGTTTGGCTGAGAAAAGGAATCATCTGAGTATAATTTGATCCAGCATGAAGGTCACAGGAGTCAAAGTCTGTTGCCAAAATGCAGCTACCACAGATTAATTAATATCAATTGAGCATCCAATAGTATCTGGCATTTTACCAAAACTGGCTTTCTCAGCCCTCCCCCACTGAAAATGGTTGTGGACACTAAAGCCAGCAGGGACAACAGATGCCCACCACTTAAGTCATCATAGCACGGACTACGGCAAATTCCATTGTCCACAAGGGCACAGCCCTCTCATCATTTGAGGCAAAGATCAGTTCTGTAGTCATTTATCTGGGACCTTTTCCTCTTTTCCATGCAGAGGGAAATAAACACAATAGCATATTTATTGAGTTCCAACTACACGCCAGGCCCTGTGTCGGGCACATTTTATTTATGTAATCATTTTACCTCCACAATGACCTTGCAAAGTATTATTATCCCTATTTTATAGATGAGAGAACTGATGTTCAGAGAAGTGAAATACTGGTGGAAGTCACGTACCGTACATAAGTAAGAAACAGAGCTCTGTTCAAACTCCAAATTTTTTGCCTCTAAAGCCAACATTCTTTCCCATGCCACGAGTCTTTTGTAGAGCTAAGCAACTTTTTACTTGCACTGGAAAACTTTGCATGATATACAAACCATTGCCTATCACTGGTGGCTTCCCTGATGCTGTTGTCTTGAGAAATGAGTATTGGTTTGACTCTGATCAGTTTACCTAGAACCAGCTGAATCCCGACTAGTAGAGTTAAACCTAGAACATGAACTGGAACTTAAATCCCACAGCCATCGTATTATACTGTGGTTTATTGGAAACAGGAAAGTGCAGAAATTAGTTGTTCTGCAATGAAACCGTTTTAAATGTCTATCTTTTTCTGCATCTCTCTTGCTCAAAGATTGGCCCATATAATGTGACACATGTTGCAGGACATGATAACAGATTTCTTGTTTTCTCTTTCCACTTCTGCAAAGACACAATTTCAAAACCCAGGGTTATGATTACACAGACACTTTAGAGGGTATAATAGAAATGTTGTGAGTTGTGTTAGAATTCTTATTTGTATACCATTAAAAAATTGTAGAAATATAACATTTTTGAAGAAATATGGAATGTTCACATAGGGAGAAACTGCCAAGATGTTGACTATAATGGAATTATGAATATACAATAATAATTCATTTAAATCTATACTGTCAGAGTCTAATTTGTGGTTAGTTATCCCTGAGTTGATCTACTGCAAGGACTGTGTTTTATTTCTATTTTTATTTAGTTGTCATTTTTTTTCTGCTTTCCTCCACCCACATACCAATGTTTTAGGTGGTAGAGAAACTGGTCATTCAATTAAATAAACACATGTTAAGCTCCTACTTTTATCCCTTTGTTTTTGCAACGAACACCTATTGATTTCAAATCCTCTTGTCAAATGAACTGTAAGCCATGTATGCTGTTTTCTACACTCTTTTAGTTACTGAATATATCAGCGTCAGGTCAGTAAACAATTTTCCAGGATTTGGATTTTTTCATTAATGTAGCATACAAACCAGAGGATTCTCATATCTAGCCATGTCCCTGAGAGTGATTGACAGCATTGGCATCAACCCAAAGTGCAGGGGCAAAATACTCTGTCTGCTTCATAGAAGCAATGTTATACCTGGTCATGGCTCTGTGACCTAGGTCATTGTTTCACATTTTTTAAAGAGTAGACAACAGATTAAGGACAATTATTACAAGGTCATTGTTGCATAAGGACACTAAGAGAGATGTGGACCTGATTGACAGGAGAAGAAACCTAGAAGAGTGACTGACAGAAGGAAAGAAACAGTTCCACTACCAGATGGCATGGACATGGATGTACCCCAGGTATAAGCAGGCTTCTGGTCATAGATAACCCCAAGTGTGTGTGAAGACCACTCGGCAGTAGAATATTTCAATGCCTATTCTAGGATATGCACTGCATTATGTATATAATATATAATTTAATGCATACAAAACTTTTATGAGTTTTCAAGCTAAGGTCGAATGAGTTTAGATAGGATAAATAACTTTCCGTAACTCATGTGGTTTGAACATCAAGGCCCAGACCCTGCTTTACCCAGGTCCAAGGCTTAAGTTCTTTCTACCATCTGTTCACAGCATCTAGTGTCCATATGGAGAAATTCTACTTGTGCTACTGTGTGGCCCTTTTCCTACTTTTCAGGTTTAGTCCACTCATATTTCATGTTGTATAAGGAATTTTATTTTATGTTATCAGTTATTTTCTCTCCCATCTTCAAACAATCTAATTCTCACTTCCAGTTTCAACAGCAAACTTTAGTTAAATCACTTGCAAATTTTTATTACACCTGATTTTCCTCCCAAGTTTCAGAAGCATATTTCTAACTACTTGTCCTATTTCTTCCCCTGAATGTTCTACTGGAACCTCAAATCCAACATATCCTAATATATATTCATAAAAATCTTAGATATGGAATAGACTTTAGTGGTTACCTATAATAAATAGCAAACTCTTATATACTTCTCATCTTAAGTGCTTCATGTATTAACTCATTTAATCCTCCCAACAAACATATGATATAGATACTATTATCCCCATTTTACAAGTGAGAAACTGAGGTACATAGAGATTAGGGAAACGGCCCAAACCATGTGGCTAGTAAGTGGAGGCAGGTGGGCGTTTGCTGATATTTAAGTCTGGGAAATCCAATGCCAGAATCTAGGTTTTAACCAATACACTCTACTGCCTCTGCTGTTTTATCGGTAAGGATACTGCAATCCATAGAATGTAGGCAGTTTGCCCAAGGCCACATAGACAAAGTGACAGAGTCAAGACTGGAAGCTAGATCTTCACACTCCCATTCCATTTTATTTTTATGATATCCCATTGTCTCCCATTGTCCACCCCCTCTAAAACTCATGTCTTCTCTGGATATTCCTAATTCAGTTAGCAACAATCGTATTCTAAGTTACCCCCCCTGACACCCCTGTCATCCTTTTTCATCTTTCTTTATTGAACCAATTGCCCAGTCCTATAGATTTAATTTCACCACATCTCTCTCACCGAGTTCTAAATCTATCTTCACCGCCCGTGCCTTACCTCACATTCTCATTACTTTGCAGTTTCTCCTCAGCTTCCATCATGTACTATATACTCTTCGTCCTTCAAATATAAATGTATTGTCATTTTGGTTGGAACAGTGTTTACATTGTTACAACTAAGTAAATGCTTTCCCTTATTGATTCATGTAGTATCTTTTTCTTCTCTACTAAACAGTTTGCTTTCCCTAGAGTTTTATTTGCTTAATTTTCTAGCATGAATGCAATCACAATTTCTTCCCTATGGCGTTAGTAACCTCTCAGTACATACAAACAGCTCAGGTGCCCTGTCAATGTCACCTTAATGACATCTGTCAGTAGAACTTCAGACCTGCACCACTGCCATAGTAAGATCTCCCTTCACCATCACCCTGGTGATTCCTTCTTCTAACTCTTGGGTTGGGTCCCTGTTTTTCAGATCACATATCTTTTCTTTCTGGCTCTTTTCACTGAAGTGGCATCCTGAGAAAGGTATTTGGAAGGAAAATATTTTTAGATTTTTTTACTCTATCCCCACATTTGATTGATAGTATAGCTGGATATAGAACTCTAAGTTAGAAAACACTCTCTGCCATTCTCCAGTATTGCTGTTGTCTATGACATTTTTATTCTTGATCCTTCGTATGAACCTCGTCCTCCACCTCCTCCTCCTCCTCCTCTTCCTCCTAACTTCTCCCTGGAAACTTATAGGAATCTCTTCTTTGTCTCCAGTATTCTGAAATTTCACAATGATGGCTTTATTGTGGGTTTTCTTCATTCATTTTGCTGAACACCCAAAGAGTCCTTTCCATGTGAAAAAAAATATGTCCTGTAGTAGTGGGGATGAAAAATATACAAAAATTTCATTGAAAATTTCTTCCCTCCATTTTCTGTTTTTCTCTTTCTGAAATTCCTACTATTCAGATATTGAATTTTTTAGGCTGTTCCTTCTTTGCTCTGTATTCTGGAAGATTTTCCTAGCTTTTACTTCCAATCATTCTTTGAGAGTTGTTTTCATTTCTGCTATTGTATTTTTATTTTAAATAGTTCTTTTTGTTCTCTGTTCCTTTTCATAGCATCTGTTCTTGTGTCATGGATTCAGTCTCTTCATTTATCTCTTAGAGGATAGTAATGCTTGCTTTCTTTGTGGTTTTCTTCTTTCATAGTCTATTTCTCCAAGTTGTTTTGTCTGTTTGTGTCTCTATAGTCCATATCAAAGATTTTATTCAAAATTTGTGATGATCTTGGGATATAACCTTATATTTTAAAATGTTCCAGTGTAGGGCTGTTTGGAGACCTTGAGTGAAGAGGTGGGCTGTCTCCAAGGGCCAGATTTTAGGTGGCACTTGATATCATTATCTTTAGAATTTGTCTTCTTGACTGCTGATTCCCCATGAAAGATCCTTCAATTCCTACCAGGGTGGTATAATCCTAGCTATTAGCATTATGGTAAACAAGAGGGAAAAGAAAACTAAGGATCTTAGGTTTAGAATATAAATTTTCATTTAATTCCCCTGTTTTTATACAATAATCTTATCCTCAAATCTGTCAGGTATTTTCCACTCCAAAGACCTTCTGGTTTATTATCATCAGAGAATAAATCACTGGTCTTATGCCTGTTTGAAAGAGGGGTACAGTTTCTTTGTTTATTCAAAAGAGAAAAGAAAAAAAGGATCCATCTTCTTCCAAAAAGCCTTTCAGTTAATTCTTCTGTTTGTTGTCACTGATTCACCTATGCTCTCAAAGGTGCCTGATGTCACAGCTCTTGAAGTTATGATGCTTGATATCTTTAAGACTTGTTACATTTGATTCCCTGTACCCCTTGCTCCAGCCAAAAGTGACTGTTTTTGTTCCCTTAACTTGTCATGTATCTGTCTGTGAACTTTTCTTATGCCTTTTCTGACATGTGGAATGCCCATTTCTAGCATACAAATTTTACTGAGCAACCAAAGCCTAGGTCAAATGTGCCTATTCAATGACGCACTTTCTTATTCCCCCAGGAGCATAATACTTTGTACTTCACATATAGCATTTGTTTTTTTGTTTTGTTTTGTTTTGTTTTGTTTTTTCTAGATATTATTTATGTCCTTATTTCACTTGTTTTTCACTAAAGATATTGTTTGTATCCTTATTTTCATTCCTGTACTACATTATAAGCTCCATGGGAGTAGGGATTAGGTCTTATTTTTATAACTTAGGCAATTTAATAAATACTTAAGTATGGATTTTTACACCCTCCACATATATATAATTTCTAAAACATTAAAAAATTTTCCTAACTAACTTTTACATTTTATTTATGTATTTATTTTTTTACCAAGGCAATAAGATATAAAATAAATAAAGAAATAAAACCCATTCATTTCTTTATCTCTGTTGGTTTGATTCCCAGCAGTTGTATGATTCTAAGCAAGATCTTAAATATGGTTGAAAAGTGTACAACTATGAGAAAAAAATATTCATTATCCAAAAGTGAAAATTTTTACCATAAAATATACTGACCAAAATTTCTTTTCAGTTTACTGTTGAGAATTTGCACATGAATTACAGAAGCAATTTCCTCAAATAAGAGAACATTGCTGGCGTGAGGAGTTTATGGGTATTATTACAGTAACTTCTGAAAGATGGCCAAGTATCCACAGATTTCCCTGAACTGTTTTTAAGATTTACTTCAGCACTGAAAATATTGTATATGTGGGTTGGGGGTGGCAGGGGTAGATAGAAGGAAGGACATGCTGCAGAATAAATATGTTCAGAGCACTGGCAAAATAAATCCAGTTTTAGAGTCAAAACTCCCCCAATACTTACTTATTTTCAGGACCATATTTTTTTTTTCTTTATGAGAGAAATTGTGGATTTACAGAGTTATCATGAATTAAATACAGGTTTCCCACATACCACCCCACCAGCAACAGCTGCATTGGTGTTAGACATTTGTTGCAATTTATGATAGCACATTTTTGTAATTGTGTTATTCATTAAAGTCCCTGGTTTAACACAGGGTCCACTGTTTGAGTATTGTAGTTCCATGGATTTTTTATTTATTTTTTTGTTGTATTTACAATCTAACATATCAGATATATATTTCAGTGCTGTTAATTGCATTCACAATGTTGTGCTACCGTCACTACCCTCCATTACCAATACATTTCCATCATTCCAAATAGGAACCCTGTACATTTTAAGACTTAACTTCCCATTTCTTATCCCCCACCCCATCTTGTGGTAACCTATATTCTAGATTACGATCTATGAGTGTACTTATTTTAATTGTTTCAAATCAGTGAGATCATACAGTATTTGTCCTTTTGTGTCTGGCTCATTTCACTCAACATGATGTTTTCAAGGTTCACCCAGGTTTTCTCATGTATCAGGACTTCATTCCTCTTTATGGCTGATTAATATTCCATTGTATGTATTGGCGACCTTTTATTTAACCATTTTTCCATTGATGGACACTTGGGTTGCTTTCATCTTTTGGCAATTGTGAATAATGCCTCTATAAACACTGGCATGCAAATATCTGTTCAAGTCCTTGTTTTCAATTCTTTTAGGTATATACCTAGTAGTGGGATTGCTGGATCGTACAGTAGTTCTATACTTAGCTTTCTGGGGAACAGCCAAATTGTCTTTCACAGTGGCTACACCATTATACATTGCCACCAGCAGTGAATGAGTGTTCCCATTTCTCCACATCCTCTCCAATTGTTGCTATTTTCCATTTTTTTATAGTAGCTATTCTAGTGGGTGTGCAATGATATCTCATTGTGGTTTTGATTTGCAATTCCCTGATGGCTAATGATGTGGAGCATCTTTTCATGTGATTTTTAGCTATTTGCATTTGTATATCTTCTTTGGAGAGATGTCTGTTCAAGTCTTTTGCCCATTTTTAAATTGGGTTGTTTGTCTTTGGTTGTTAAGTTTGAAGGATTTCTATATATATACTTGATATTAATCCAGATTAATTAATCCAGATATGTGGTGTAGTAGTCAGCCAAAGGGGTACTGATGCAAAATACCAAAAATCTGTTGGCTTTATAAAGAGGATTTATTTGGGTTAGAAGCTTACAGTCACAAGGCCATAAAAAGTAACTTACTTCCCTCCCCAAAGTCTGTTGCCACATGTTGTTGCAAAATGACTGCTGGTCTCTGCAAGGTTCAGCCTTTCTCTTCCTCCTAAAGCTCCAGGGTCCCAGCTCCTTCAGAGCCTAGCTAAAGGCTATCATAAGGCTCGTCTCTTTCTCCATGACTCATTCCTTTCTGGGCTTTCTCAGCTGTTCAGGGCTCTGGTCTCTTCAGCTGCAAACTATCAGGTGAATGGCTCCAGCATCCAAAACTAAACTCTCTGTGTTCTCCTTCTCCGTGGACTTACTTCTCTGTCTTTGAGCATCTGTTTATATAGTCCACACAGAGGGAAGGGGGCAGGGTCTCAAAGTGGGTCGTCCTAATGACATGGTCAAATAAAAGCCCTAATCATGATTTAATAAAGTAAAAGTGAAACCTCTGATTCTAATACAATCTAATATGCCCAGAGGAACAGACCAGTTTACAAACACAATCCAATATCTATTTTTGGAATTTACAAACAATACCAAACTGCCACATGTGATTCCCAAAAATTTTCTCCCATTATATAGTGTGTCATTTTACTTTCATGATAAAGTCTTTTGAGAAACAAAAGATCTTAATTTTGTTGAGGTCCCATTTATCTATTTTTTCTTTTGTTGCTTGTGCTTTGGGTATAAAGTTTAAGAAACTATTTTCTAATAGAAGATCCTGAAGACACTTCTCTATGTTTTCTTCTTTACTTCTGATAGTTCTAGCTCTTATTTTTAGGTATTTTAACCATGTTGAGTTGATTTTTGTATATGGTGTGAGGTAGGGGTCTTCCTTATTTTTAGCAAATGAAAATCCACTTTTCTCAATACCATTTATTGAAGAGACTATTCTTTCCCAATTGAGTGCTCTTTCCCACCTCATCAAAAATCATTTGGCCATATATGTGAGAGTTAATTTCTGAGTTGTCAATTCTCTTCCATTAGTCTGAATGCCTGTCCTTGTGCCAGAATTATGCTGGATCAATTACTGTGGCTTTGTAATAAATTTTAAGATCAGGAAGTGTGAGTCCTTCGAACTTCATTCTTCTTTTTCAAGATGGCTTTAGCTATTTGGGGACCCTTACCCTTCTATATAAATTTGATTATTGGCTTTTCCAATTATGCAAAGAAGGTTCTTGGAATTTTGATTGGGAATGCTTTGACTCTATAAATTGTTTTAGGAAGTATTAACATCTTAATGATAGTCTTCCAATCCATGTACACAGAATATCCTTCCATTTATTTGGGTCTTCTTTAATTTCTTTTAGCAACGTTTTGGAGTTTTCTGTGTACAAATCCTTTACATCTTTGGATAGATTTATTCCTAGAGATTTGATTCTTTTAGTTGCCATTGTGGAATTTTTTTCTTGATTTCATCTTCTGATTGTTCATTACTTGTATATAGAAGCACTACTGATTTTTGGGTGTTGATCTTGACCCTGCCACTTTATTGAATTCATTTATTAGCTCTGGGAGCTTGTTGTGAAATTTTCAGGATTTCTGTATATAGAATTGTATCATCTGCAAATAGGGAAAGTTTTACTTCTTCCTTTCCAATTTGGACGCCTTTTTTATTTCTTTTTCTTACTCTGGAAAGAACTTCCAGTACAATGTTGAATAACAGTGATGACTGTGGGCATACTTGTCTTATTCCTGATCCTAGGAAGGAAAGGTTTCAGTCTTTCACCATTAAGCAGGATGTTATTTATGGGCTTTTCATATATGGCCTTTATCATGTTGAGAAATTTCCTTCTATTCCTAGTATTCCAAGTGTTTTTAACAAGAAGGGGTGCTGAATTTTGTCAAATGCTTTTTCTTCATCAATTGAGATGATTATGTGTTTTCTTGTCCTTCATTCTGTTAATGTGGTATATTACATTAATTGAATTTCTTATGTTAAACCAACCTTGCATATTAGGGGTAATTCCACTTGATCATGGTGCATAATTCTCTTAATATGTTATTGGATTCTGTTTGCTGGTATTTTGTTGAGGATTTTTGCATTTATATTCATGAGAGATATTGGTCTGTAATTTTCTTTTCTTTCAGCATCTTTATCCAACTTTGGTATGACAGTGATGTTGATCTCATAGACTGAGATAAGAAGTGTTCCTTCCTCTTCAATTTTTTTGAAAAGTTTGAGCAGAATTGGACTTAAGTCTTCTTGGAATGTTTGGTAGAGTTCTGTGAAGTCATCTGGTCCTGGGCTATTCTTCATTGAGAGGTATTTAAATACTGATTCAATCTCTTTACTAGTAATTGGTTTGTTGAGATATTCTCCTTCTTCTTGAGTCAATGTGAGTAGTTTGTGTGTTACTAAGAACATCTATGTTATCTAATTCATTGGCATACAGTTGTTCATAGTATCCACTTATAGTCCTTTTTATTTCACCAGAGTTGGTAATAACACTCCCATTTTCATTTCTGATTTTCATTATTTGTATCCTCTCTCTTTTTTCCCTATCAGTCTAGATAAAGTTTTGTCAATATTATTGATCTTATCAAAGAAACAACTTTTGGTTTTGTTGTTTCTCTCTACTGTATTTCTGTTTTCTATTTCACTTATTTCGGCTCTTATCTTTGTTATTTCCTTCATTTTTCTCATTTAGTGATTAGTTTGATCTTTTTCTAGTAATTCCAGTTTTGAGGTTAGGTCTTTGATTTGAAGTCTTTCTTCTTTTTTAATGTAGGCATTTAGAGCTATAAATTTCCCTTTCAGCACTGTCTTCACTTGCATCTAATACATTTCGGTATGTTGTAGTTTCATTTCCACTTGCCTTAAGATATTTCCTAATTCTCTTATGATATCCTCTTTAATCTATTGGTTTTTAAAGAATTCATTGTTTAATTTTCACATATTTGTGAACTTTCCATTTTTCCCTCTGTTATCTGTCTATCTATATATATGTCAGAGAAGACACATTGTATGACTTCAATATTTTTTAAATTTATTGAGACTTGCTTTGTGACCTATAATATGGTCTATTCTGGAGAATGATCCATGTGCATTCAAGAAGAATGTGTATTCTTTTGTTGGTGGGTGCAGTGTTCTATATATTGCCTCTAGTGTATTGACTTCCCTAGAGCCCTCAGGAGCACTCTTATTTGAAGCTTTGTTTACTGTGGCAGTTTGTGAAATCTGCCTGAGAACTGCATAAGCATTACCTCCAGAATGGCCTCCCGACTCACTTTGAAATCTCTTTTACATAAAAACTTTTTTTTAAAACAAATCCATTTTATTGATACATATTAATAAAGCATAAATCCATCCAAAGTGTAAAATCAATGGTATTCGATGTAATCACATATTTGTGCATTCATCACTTCAATCATTCTTAGAGCACTTTCATTATCCCAATAATAATAATAATAAACAAACAAGACCCACCACTTCTCAATCTCTCTATGCTTCCCCTGCCATACATAGTCACTATTCTTTTTTCTTGTCTCTAGTATATTTTTACTTGTATTTTGTAAAAACAGTCTTATATATACAATATCACCCATATTCGTGTTTTACATGAGATATTAATATCTTATGCAGTCCCGTGTTACATTTTTTGGCTTTCGTTTTAGTAATATACATGACCTTAGACTTTCCCTTTCAACCACTGTCATACCCATATAATAGTTCTGCTAGTTACAAATACCATGATATGCTTTCAATATTTCTATTCATTTCCAAAGATTTACAACCAACCTTTTTACCAATTCTGCACAGATTAACCCTCAGCTTTCCATTCTCTCCCTCCTTCTATTTTTTGGTGACCTATAATATAATTATTAACTCCATGAGTTTACACAATATATTTAGTTCATAATAGCGCAATCATACAGTATTTGTCCTTTTGTGTCTGGCTTGCTTCACAAAACATAATGTCTTCCAGGTTCATCCATGTTGTCATATGCTTCATGACTTCATTTCTTCTTACCTCTGCATAATATTCCATTGAGTGTATACACTATAATTTGTTTATCCATTCATCGGGTGATGGACACCTGGGCTGTTTCCAACTTTTGACAATCATGAATAGCGTCACTATGAACATCAGTGTGCAGATGTCTGTTCGTGTCTCTGCTCTCAGTTCTTCTGGGTATATACTTAGTTATGGTATTGCAGGGTCCCATGGCAAGTCTATATTCAACTTCCTTAGGAAACGTCAAACAGTCTTCCACAGTGGCTGTAACATTCTACATTCCCACCAACAGTGAATAAGTGAAAACTTTTTTTATTTAACATTTCCCCCTTTTGGTCAAGGTCTTTTTCCAAATGCACTGTTGATTAGCACTTGGTAATGATGTCTTGGTGCCAGGGAGGCTTATCTCCAGGAGTCATGGCCCATGTCAGGGAGTGGGGAAGGTTGTGCATTTTTTGTGTGTTTTTTTTGCTTAGAGAGAGGCCACATTTGATAACAAGGAGGTTTTCAGAAGGTAGCTCTTAGGCATAATTATAATTAGGCTAACTTTCATTTTTACAGGAATGATTCATAAGTACAAATATTAAGATTAAGGGCTTGGTATATAGGCCTGTTTTCTTTACTTAGGGTGTGATGACTTTTTTAAAATTTATTTTTTATTAAAGAAGTTGTAGATTTACAGAACAATCATGAAGAAAATATAGAGTTACCATATATCCACCTCAGATATGCATTTTTCCCTATTATTAACACTTTGCAATAGTGTGGTATCTTTGTTACAACTGATGAAAAAATATTATTATAATTATACTGTTACCTATAGTCTATAGTATACAATACAGTTCACTGTATTGTACAGTTCTATAAAGATTTTTAAAATTTATTCTACTAACATATACAACCTAAAATTTCCCCTTTTAATGACTCTCGAACATATAATTTAATGGAGTTAATTATACTCACAATGTTGTGCTATCATCACCTCCATCTATTACCAAAATTTTTCCATCACCCCAAACAGAAATTCTGTCTCTATTAAGCATAACTCCCCATTCCCTACACCCACCCCAGCCCCTCTTAACCTGTATTCTAGTTTCTGATTCCATGGATTTGCTTACTCTAATTACATTATATCAGTGAGATCATATAATATTTGTCCTTTTGTGTCTGGTTTATTTCATTCAACATTATTTCTTCAAAGTTTATTCATATTGTTGCATGTATCAGAACTTCATTCCTTTTGATGGCTGAATAATATTCCATTGTGTGACTATACCACATTTTCTTCCTCCATTTATCTGTTGATGGCCACTTTGGCTGTTTCTATCTTTCAGTAATTGTTAATAATGCTGCTATGAACATCAGTGTTCAAATACTGTTTGAATCCCTGCTTTTTATTCTTTGGGGTACATACCTAGAAGCGGGATTGCCAAGTCATATGGCAATTCTATACTTAACTTTCTGTTATACACAACAGCACCATTTTACATTCCCATCAACAATGAGCAAGTGTTCCTATTTCTCCACACATGTTATTTTCTGTTTTGTTTTGTTTTTTAATAGCAGCCATTCTAGTGGATGTGAAATAGCATCTCACTATGGTTTTGATTTGCCTTTTCCTATTGGCCAATGATGTCATGTGCTTATTGGCCATTTGTATATCTTCTTTGAAGAAACGTTTATTCAAGTATTTTGCTCACTTTTAAATTGGGTTGTTTTTCTTTTTGTGTTTGAGTTGTAGAATTTCCTTACATAGTCTGGAACTTAAACCCTTATCAGATATGTGGTTTCCAAATATTTTTTCCCATTCTGTAGGCTGTCTTTTTACTTTCTTAATGAAATCCTTTAATGTACAAAATTATTAAATTCTGGAAGCAGGTGTGGCTCAATCGATAGAGCTCCCGTTTACCATATGGGAGGCCCAGGGTTCGCTTCCCGGGGACTCCTTGTGAGGGCAGGCCGGCCCGCTCAGCGTGGTGGGCTGATGCTGCAGGACCCCACAGCAAGGGGGAGATAAGCGGACACAGAAAGGACACACAGCAGATGGACACAGCGGACATGGGCAGCAAGGGGGGGATAAATAAATAAATAAAAATCTTAAAAAAAAAAAAAAATTAAATTCTGTTGGGGCTCCATGAATCTATTTTTCCTCTTTTGTTGCTTGTGCTTTTGATATAGACTATTTTTTAATGCTAGTTATTAGTTTGTTTATATAATTCTGCTACAATTTTTTATACTTTGTACTTTGATTTTTATCAAAAAATCAGTGAAAGGGAATTTTGTGTGGTTTGTTTGTTGCTCACTGAAAACAGTTTAAAGGAAAATTTCCTATGTAGATAGCCTGTGACATGCATAACATTTGTCCAATATTTGTGTCTTTAGTTCTGTACCTACACATAGAGTAGCAAAAACTATGTTTGTTTGTTTTTTTCAGGTGTTCAGGCCTGTCTTCCTCTTCTGCACTTGCTGATAAAGACCATCACTCCTCATACTTCTTCTACGTTTAGCAGCAGAGCCCTAAAATCCTCATAAATTTTAATCAGCTCCATCACAGCATGTCTAAACCCTCTGCTTGCTACCAGATGATTTGGGGGAAACTATGTTGTAATAGGATCGTTTTTTTTCTTAAAACTAAAGCTAAAGGGACCCAAACTTTCTCACTGAATAGGTGCTTAGTACTATACAACATGGTTTTAAAAATTGTTTTGTTCAATGCTAATCACAACCTTTATCTCCAGAATTTGAGCCCCTTTAACTAAAATGGAAGTTTCATTCATAATCAACAACTCAGCATCCAATAAATGGCAGGCATAACAGACAGCATGCATTTACTCACTTATTGAATACCTATTATTCACAAGGGGATAAGTATTGATCTGAAACACAATTGAATAAAATGAGTTTTAATGCACTGTGCTGTGCATATGTAGGAAATCCTGATATTCCCTAACGTATATATAACACATACAATCAGTCAGCTTTACCTTAAATTTGCCCTGAAACAATATATTTTAATAAGTAATAGATAAATTTCTTATTTCCTTGAATTCTTTATTTATAAGGACCCATTTAAAGGAGTTGTAACCTTTTTCTTGTCCTCTTCAAGCCAGCCCCTAATAAATTTCTCTCCAGCAATCAGAGACATCAAAATTGAGTTAACTATAATTCTGAATTAAAGTTAAGACTATTCATTTTAAAAATATCCATGGAAGCATCTACAGGTTTGAAGTCCCAACTGAAGCTCTCAGATGTGAGGATAGAGAGAACGTTCGCCCTTTCTCATCACGCTTTCTTGCTCCTTCCCAGCTCCTCCACTACACCTTTCTCTACCCTCACACACACTTTCAAAGGCAAAGTTAGTGGAAAAAGAAGTCACTACAGGGCAATCTGCACTTCAGCAATGGTTCTTAAATGCTAGTGCCCTACAGAATTGCATAGGGCTGTTCTAACATTGCAGTCCCATGGCCCCAGGAAACTGTATGTTTTTTACATTTTTTTTTTTAAATTGAAGTTTATCATTCATACATGAACATACATAAACCATAAATGTATAGTAAAAGTTGTGAACTTACAGAACAAACATACAGAGTTCCCATACATCACCCCACCACCAACACCTTGCTTTGTTGTAAAACAATTGTTACAAACTATGAAAAAGCATCATCAAAACATTACTACTAATTGTAGCCAATATCTTACAATTGGTGTAGTTTCCCTCCAATCCACTGGTTATTAACATGCTATATTAATATTATATACTTGTTACAGTTCATGACAGACGTTCTCATATTTGTTAACCACAGGCATCTTCCACCACAGGATTTATTGTGTTATACAATCCCATGCTTTGTACAATCCATTCAAAGCACAACCCAATGGTTTTCTCATTCATCACAGAGTTGTACTGTCATCACCTCAATCAATTTTAGAACATTTTCATTACTCCAAAAGGAAAAATCCCATACCTTCTTATACCCCTGTTGTTGTCCCTTAGAACTGATATGTCTTCTTTGCCATTGATGCAAAAATATTACATTACTGTTAACTATCATCCATAAGTTACATTAGTTGTAATTTTCTCATGTACCACCATGTTCTTAACTTTATAAAAGAAGAACATTCTTACATAACATACTATTAACCACAGTCTTCATCTGCCACCAAAATTACTGTTATACATTCCCTAGATTATTCTCTAGCTTCCTTTCAATTGAAATATTATATCCACAGACTATCCCCTTTCAGCCACAATCACTTTTAAAATCAACAGTTTTAGTTATACTCACTATAATGCATTACCATCAACTCTATTCATTTCCACACTTTTGCAATAAACTTTATTAAAAATTTTACATACATTAATCATAAGCTCCCATTCTCAACCCATATTCTATTTCCTAGTAACCTGCACTCTAGAGCAGGGGTTCTCAACCTTTTTTGTTCCACAGACCCCTTTGCCAGTCAGATGAAATGAATACTACTGTTATTTATTTATTGCATACATTCGTAAGTGAAGGAAATGCTAGATTTCAGTTAGAGGTCAGAGAAAATAAAGATAATAAGTTGATTTCTTTTTTCAATTCAAGCTCACAGACCCCCTGAAGTCTTTCCACAGACTGTCCGTGGACCCTTGGTTAAGAACCCTTCCTCTGGAATTTATCTCCATGAGCTTACTCCTCATATTTAGTTCATATTAGTGAAACCATTCAATATTTGTCCTTTTGTGTTTGATTTATTTCATTCAACATAATGTCCTCAAGTTTCATCCATGTTGTCATATGCCTCCCGATTTCATTTCTTCTTACAGCTGAATAGTATTCCATTGTAGGTATATACCATATTTTGTTTAACCACTCATTAGTTGGTGGACACTTGGGTTGTTTCAATATTTTAGCAATTGTGAATAATGCTGCCATGAACATCAGTGTGCAAATGTCAGTTCTTGTCCTTGCTTTCAGTTTTTCTGAGTATATTCCTAGTAACGGGATTGCTGGATCATATGGCAGTTCTATATTTAGTTTCCTGAGGAATCCGCAAACTGTCTTCCAAAGGAATCTGCATTTTAACAAACATTCCCTAGGAAATTCTAATGCAGGCTGTCTGGGAAAGACCACATTTGAGAAACCTTGCTTTAGAAATATGGGAAGTGCTTGTTCTTTGATTTATTAATGAAGTCCAAGAGATTGAAGCCAACTGAATCTTGCCTGGGCCCCCCTTAATCACATCTACCTCCTGAAGAATCTACTGTATCAGTGGACAGATTCATCAAGCAGTGATGTGTAGACACTAGTTACTATAGAAGCTATTTTCAGGAAGAGGTGTTAGTTATGATGCCGATGTGAGATAGGAGAAAAGCTGGAAGAATTTCACAGCTTATTTGGAGAATGGGTATCTGGGGAGGCTGGGAGACTGCAGGCTCTGCAAACATATATCCCAAGCACCAGTGATCATTCCAATTATTCAAATAATTAATTCCTTCTTTCCAAATATTTCCAGTTATTGGCATGTACATTAATAGATTCCATGACATAGACTGAGTCAGAGCAAAATAATAATGTGCTTGATAGACCAGCTCAGGATATCTCAAATATAGGTCCTCCATAGGTGTTTTCAATTGGAGTCTAAATTTGTCTTCTTCAGTTTGTAGGTTCTCATTACTGGAACTCTACCTCTAGTTTGCATGTTACTATAGCTTTCCTTTGCAAGTTTCACTGGGGAATGATGCAAAAATAGAAATAGAAATGTCTGAGCTGCCTAAATGTGAGCCTGGATCTCAAAGGACATTGCATTAGGTGCCAAAAGAGTTCACTAGGGATTGGCTTGCCAAGCTCTGAATCCTCTTGCCCTGCAAGGCTTGCAACTATCTCTATTGCCCCATTTGGCACTAATGTGATGGAAAGGAGTTAGGCAAGCAGCATTTGACTTACATGTGGAAATAATGTGTGTCAGCCAAAGGGTAAAGAAGGTAGACCTGTCATTTTGATTTATTTAAATATATCCTTGGGAGTGTGAGGTTTGGGGAGATTTGGGGTAGGGAACAAAATAAAGAAATATGGAGTAAATCTCACTTGCAAAGCTGTTTTGGAGAAATAATTAAGTCAATGGTTTTCCTGTTGTGTTGTCTCAAAGTACCCATATGCAGCAAGTCATTTATTGGAGAGTTTAGAATGAATCCTCTGAGGCCATTAGCTTCAGAGTGTGCATCTGTGAGTGCCCCATGCAGACTGCAGAGGTGCATTTAAGTGAAACAAAGTTGCAACTGCTTCCCTGGTTATCTTTTGAGGGTTCATCCCCAAGACTTCAACCATGGTCACTTTAACTCCAAAGCTCTGCACTTCCCACCAGGCAACTCTGTCTCTCTGTCCACTGATGCAGTAGACTCTTCAGTAGATGGATGTGATTAGGGGGTGCAGGTAGGATCTCTTTCTACTCTCGAATTCTGCCCCCTCCTGAATGCTCTGCTACAGTCCTTTGGGACAGGCACTCCGGTTATACTTTCATGCTTCCACTATGTCCTTGGACTAATTTTCACCTCACTTCTACATCTGTTGAAATAATTCAAGGTCCACGTTAATTACATTTTCCAAAATCCTTCCATAAATCCACAACTGTTTGTTTTTCCCTATGGTACTTGGCTCGAGTAATTATACTTGGCTTGTGTACATCTTTTTGTCTTTCCCATCAAAGTGAGGATAGAAGTTTTTTAGCCTTGTTCCTTTCCAGTGATATTACAATACCTGACACCATACCATGTATATGGTAGAAACATAATATTCATTTTGTCTAATGAATTTGCTGAGAACATATTTTCAAAGTATTTTTTACTTGATATTAAAATGTTTTGCAGTATTTTACTAAAAAATGATATATATCTTTATAATGAAAGTTTAAAAATACAGATTGCTTAAAGAAACATAAAGTGACTTACAACAACAGTTCCCAGAGATGTACACCATTAATATATTGTGATATATCTGAAAAGTATTCAATGCACATGTGCATATGTCTACTAATATTCTGATGGGCTGTAATTAACCAAACTTTAAATATGAATAACTCTGTAAGCTGGGGTTAAAGATGGTCTTCTTAGGATGTTCTTTCTTAACCTACATTCCCACAATGGTGGGTTTCTGAACAACTCAGGCAGCAGCCCATGTGCAATGTGGGACTATTGAAGAGAGACCCCCTCATAATTGCTTGTTTGGTCATCATAAGGCAGTGAAAGATCACTATCTACAGGAAGCTGCATTAGACTAATCTTAGAGAGTAAATAGACATTTATCCATTACCCTAGGGAGTATGCTGGTATTTATGTATCTGTTTGTTTATTCATTCATTCATTCATTAGCGATTTCCTTTTCTAGGATTATTTCTAGAGTAAATGTTTAAGGAATCCTGATAATATTCTGAAAATATGGCAATTTTCCTGACCTGTTTTAGAAAAGCAATCTAGCACTAGCAGTTTTCTCATGAAATTTGTCAATTAAATTTGGATATGAGGGCTCAGGCCAGTGTTTGGGTATAACCTTTTTCTTTAATTGTTAACCTGCCCCCAACACCATCAAACCAGACAGCCCACTGTTCTCTGGTTATAGTCAATAACATAATGAAGTAGAGAAAAGTCTCATTAATTTAAAAAATCCACATTACCTCTGCAGATGGTGTGAACTGGTTTTTAGTTAGCAGAACTTCACTCCTCAACAATTCCCCTCCTCTTCCAAAGTTCCCTTTGGTTATTTTTTGGAGTCCACAATGGGATCACAGCTAAAGACATAGCCAAGTCATTCACCTCATGCCATCCATGTTATTTTCATCATCTCCTGTTCTGCCTCCCTGCACTGGGTGCCACCTTGTCCACCAGGCTCTGCTGGTTCAGCTGCCCTGGAAGCTGCTCACTTTCACCAGGCACCATCACTGCCCATGTCCTGGAGGCCCTGGTGGTGAAAGCTCCAAAGGGACCTGGGAGGCCCTGAAATAGAACACTGTCTGCTCAGACTAGGTTATAATCTTTTGGAGATACAAAATAGACAAAGAGCTCCTAAATGTTAATTTTATCTCCCTACTTGCCACAGAGCTCAGACAAATCTTGGAGACAGGCATCTACTGTGTTCAGAATCCTGCCACCCCTCTGAACCCCAAGGCTTCTTTCTGGATTAACCTCATAGATTGCCTCTCTTACCACTTGGTGGCGATGTCTCCTCCTTTGCTTGGGCTCTAACTATGGGCCTGGCACTCAGTGACATCAGTTACATAGAACAGCCACATGTTCTACCTATATCACTTATTCAGTCCTCACAAGAATGAAGCAGATATTATGCCAAAGAAAGGCAGTTACTTAACCCCCCAATTGCCACAAATCATGCAAGCAGGACGAAGAATCACACACTGGTCTGGCTGTTGCCGTATCATTCCGACCCCTTAGCTGTGCTAAATTGACTATATAACATATTATAGTTAGAGCAGAGAGAGTAGGAAAACTTGTATTTCCTTTCATGCAGTATCCACCATTTTCTCTAGTTTTCTTGATACCTTATACCTATCATCAAGTTTTGATGGCTTCCTCTTTTGAAGTTATCCAATATAAATATTGTAAACTCCCTCCCTGGGAGGCATAACAAAGCCTGCACAATTACCATAGGTTACAGTGGAAACAAAATGGATGGTATGAACCCTCATGGTGGTGGAATAATCTATGGGAGCCCTGTATGATGATGTGCATGTTTGTTTTATAAGTTCACAACTTATACTAGACACTTATTGTTTATGGATGTTCATGTAGGAATGATAAACTTCAATAATAAAGTTTTTTAAAAGTGAATCTAGAGGGCACTGAGGTTAAGATCTATGCTATCCTCTTTAAGACCACTGTAGCTCACGTTGCTTTCCCATGAAAAGCTGACTCAAGCGGTAAAGAGCAGGTCATTGTCATGATCAAAGCCTATAAGGGCATTTTCTTTCATTGGATTACCTCCACCCTTTACAAACACCAGTCTAACTTCAGTAAAGTAAGGCCACAATCAGTAGACCTTACTTTAAAATAAGAAAAATTGGTTTTAGACCTTGCGTTGAGGTTACAGGACAGTCAGTCTTTTCATTTGGCATACAGAGGTTGATTTTAAAGCAGAAGTTTCTTCCTCCTTTCCCATTCCTCACTCCCTTCCCAAGATCCATACTTGCTGAGATGAGGCTTAGCAGCAGGTATTCTTCTGAAACAGGGATCATTTGTCTTTGCTCTCCCCATCATCTCTTCTCTTTGCCTGGCAGCCCGTTCTTTCTACTGCTCCACTGGCCCTCATGGTGCCTCTCCTCTGGTGTCACTCAGAAGGATTGTAAGGGTTTCCACACCAAGACCATAGACTAGTTATAAGTGTGTCTTCTTTCAGGTACTAAAGGATTATTTGAGTGCTAGCAATGGTTAATAGACAGTTCTTAGGTTTCACTGAAGGAAATCTTTGTTGGAAAGAAGAATAAAAGCCCTTTTGTTGTTTCCCCATGCTATCCTACACAAGCAGCCACTCATTTGAAAGATGTTTATATTTCTCTTTCTTTGCTATCTTGCACTGTCCTACAATATAACATCCTTATACAAAGTGACTCCTTAAAACTAGCCTCCTGTTGAGACTGATGAATGTAACGCTGTAGCTAAAGGAGAGGGACCAGGCAGCTGTTAGCAGATGGAATGTGAAATACTGTAATTCAGCCTAATGCACCAGCTACCTTGCTATGAAGAATATGCAGCAGCCAGAACATTGTGTGCACTTAATGAATGTTAAATATTCATAATTTGTGCTCATTTTTTAACTTCACTGTGACAGACCATGGTAATTTGGTGTGAAAAAAGCCTGGAGAAGGACAATGAGGATAGTTAATGCTTGGAAAGATATGTGCTTTGTAACTAGACAACTAAAGTAAGATTAATTTGCCAATACAGAAGAGTAATGTGAATAAATTTACAGGAGTCATAAAATATATACCCACTTTTTCCTTTTTAACAATTTCATAAATTCCCAAAGACTCCATTTAGTTTCCATAATTAAAAGTGAAAGAAATACAAAAAAATAATTTCTTCCAAACTCATTAAAATGATAGAGTAAGTGTATTTAAACTAAATAGAACTGAAGAATGAAATAAATAGGTTTTTGGTCAAGAACATCATGAGATCATTTAAATATTGATGACAGTGACTTGTCAGTGTGTATTGTGGCAGCCATTATTACTAACTGTAGTTATATTCATGTTATAATTCTAAAACCAATATTTCTTGATTAATAAATATGTACAAAAGAGATTTTAGAATGTCAAAATTACTTATTCAGTCTTACAAGTCTTATGAAGTGATACAAAGTAATAGGAATAATCACCTTTTGTTATTTAATCCTTTAAGATGCTTTAAAGAGTGTATTACCCAAATTTTTTAAAATAAAGAAACAACAAGCACTGAGGGTCTTTACTGTTCTTATAAAAACATTATTCATACTTTGATGTATTTCCTTTCAGCCTTCTGTTCCTATGCATTTTTACATAGATGCAGTCCAAATGTATATATATATATCCTGCATTTTCTCTTTCTATCAAAAGCAGTTTCCTACATTTCTTATCTTCATGATAAGCATTTTTAATTTCATAATATTCCATCAAGAGATTATACAGTATTCCATCTACTGCTTTATTTTCATATTTTCATTTTTTAAGAAATTAGAGTGGTCAAGAGCACAATTTTTATATTGAACAAACTTCTTTTCTATCACTAATAAGCAGAATTTTCTTAAACATGTTACTTAATCTTTCTCCAGAACCTCACACAGAGAGACAAATGGTAGATGTTCAGTCAACATTTGTTCAATGAATGAATGGACGTCTCTAATCCTCAGTTTCTTTATTTGCAGAATGAGAATAAGATGGTACCTACCTACATTGCATTGTTGTGTGGTTACACAGCAGCACCTGCAAATTTCTTAGCACCGTGCCTGAATCACAGCACATGTTCAGTAGATACTAGTCGTTATTATAAATACTACTATAATAGACAAGTACATCCATTAAACATTTTCCAAAGCTTTTATTTTTTTCTTTGATAGATTCCAAGAAATGGACTAACTGGCTATGATTTTTTTTTTATATTTAAAATATCTTTTATTATTTAAAATATTTTTAAAATAATTATTTTTAGTAATTGATTTATAGAGGATTTTTCCCCAAAGGATGGTGCCATATTATGCAATATTATGGGGACTTGCCCAACTAAGATCACTGTTTAGACCAGGCCTAATTTCTGCTTTTTGAAAAATAAACAATGAGACTGAAATTGCAAAACTTCAAGTAAGTTGAAAAACAGTCAAAGAGGAATTTAGATGTCTCTTTATCCTCTACTCAAAACAGCATTACATAGCATGCAAATGTTACCACATGTAATTAAGCTATCTAATTATGAAATTTCTTTCTTTTTCAAATGTCCAAACATAACTGGACCCAACTAGAAAAGAGGATTTTTCTTACAACCTGGAAAGATTGTCTCCATCCCTTAAAAATTCTCCTACCAAATGTGATTGACAGCAATGACATTACATCACCTGAGGCATCATTAAACCACAAACTGGCATATATTTGGGGAATGCTTTATCAGTGGAACTTTGAAAGTGTTACCAAGTTTGAATGCTTAGTGTTGCAATGATATAAAATTTATCTTTCTGAGAAGAAGCATTGAAATCTTTATGGAAGTTACTTGAGAATAATAATAAAAGCCATAAATTGTTATATCAATTATTTTCCCAAGAAAGAGAGAAAATGATTAAATATACAATGGGTATTAAGAAGGCTTCAAACTTAGAAAAAGAAATTTAGCCAAGGTCTCCTAGGACAACAATAAAACTTTATCCGTACAGCTTCCAATATTGTATAGTGTCAATTTGGACAAAACACTAATTTAATAGGTAAAATATTATACATTTTTATTTGTATTTGTATTTCTTTGATTCTAATAAGATTGACCTTTACCTGTTAATTTGCTAACTATGTATCTTTTTCACTTAATTATCTGTTTATTTGGGCCATTTATCTTGTAAAGTTCTAGTATCTTTCTCATGCTATATGGTCTGTTTTTAAATAGCATTTTGTGAAATGGATGTGGCTCAAGCGATTGGGCTCCCGTCTACCATATAGGAGGTTCAGGGTTCAATTCCTGGGGCCTCCTGGTGAAAGGCGAACTGATCCACGCGGAGAGCTGGCCCACATGGAGTGCTGGCCCATGCAGGAGTGCTGGCCCGCACAGGAATGCCGGCCTGCACATAGTGCTGGCCCATGCAGAGAGCTGGCACAGCAAGATGGTGCAACAAAAAGAGACACAGAAGAGAGACAATAAGAGACACAGCAAACCAGGGAACTGAGGTGGCTCAAGAGACTGAGCTTCTCTCTCCCACTCTGGAAGGTCCCAGGATCGGTTCCCGGTGCCACCTAAAGAGAAGAAAAGCACAGAAGAACACACAGAGAGCAGACAGCGAATGCAAAACAACAGGGTGGGGGGGCATAAATAAATAAATAAATCTTTAAAAATAAATAAATAAGCAAATAAATAGCACTTGGTGAAAAATTATCACTAAATAAGGGCTCTTTGTAAAACATTATTTGCAAGTCTGGGGAGATGTAGAAAGGCCTGTGGGTTTGTGATTGAGAGGCCACAAATCATAGTGCTGGAATATCATGGGCAAGTCACTTAGTCACTCTGAGCATTGACTTTCCCACCTATGAAGAAAGGAATTTAATTGAGTGCATAATATCTTAGCAAAGGATAATTTATTTGCAAAGAAAAGTTCTCCCAAAATAGTTCAAGTACAAAGGTGAAATTTTATTAATACATGTTGTATTAGTCAGTCAAAGGGGTGCTGATGCAAAATACCAGAAATCTTTTGGGTTTTATAAAGGGTATTTATTTGGGGTAGAAGCTTACAGTTGCAAGGCCCTAAAGAGTCCATCTCAATGTACCATAAGAGGTACTTTCTCACCAAATGTCTGTTGCCACGTGTTGAAGCAAGATGGCTGCAGATATCTGTGTGGGTTCAGCCTTCCTCTTTCCTCTTAAGGCTCCGTGGGCCCAGCTTCTTCCAATCACAGCTGTAGGCTGAAGGGCTCTTTCTTTCTGAGCTCAGCTGCTCTGGTCTTTTCACAAGGTCAGCTGTAAACTATCAGGTGAATGGCTCATCTCTCTTCCTGGGACCCCAGGATCAAAGCTGACAATTTCTCTCCTCTTCTGTGTCTATGGAGCTCTCTCTATTCCTCTGTGTTCTTCTCCTGTGTGTTCTCCTTGAGTAAGTATCCATTTATATAGCCGGTTGGGGGGGGACTGGTACTCAACCCTGCGTGCCCTGATGACTTGGTGGAATCCAAGCCCTAATCTTGAATTAATCAAGTAAACATAAAATCTTTGAATTTAAATCAGTCAAAAGGTATCAGGCCCAGAGGAACAGACCAGTTTACAAACATAATCAATATCTCTTTTTGGAATTCATAAATAATATCAAACTGCCACACATATTGAATCCAGGAGCATTAACAGTATGTCCAGGACTTTCTTTATCTCTCTCCACCACTCACCTCTGCTTGTCTCTGTTTCTTTTCGTGTATTGGCCTTATTCTTCTATCACAGACAACTATGTCTATCAAGACATAGGAAAGAGTGCCGTTGGAAACCCTAAACCTATGCCCTTTGTAGCTCATATTCAAAAAGGAGAACCTTTTTATCCCAATGTTCAAATCTTGGGAAAGAGCTCTCACTAGGCCATATGCCTACCCTCGGACGGAGGGGCAGGATGGACACTGTAACTGACAGTCCTACCAGAGTTCACAGGATGGGGAAAACTAAATATGCAATAAGCAGACAAAAATGGCGGGTATCTGCCACAGACTCACATGGGGTACTCTCACAGGAATGAAGAGCAGGACCACATAGAAACTAGAATGTTGTCAGGCAGCTACTTGCTCTGTCTGTCTTTGGGGCTATAATTGCTCACATTTCTGTTTCTCTGTGAGAATCTACTCTATTGCCTTCTCTACAAACAATCCTTTTCCTCAAAGCTTTTGTTTCTGGTTCCACATGACCTTGGCTTCTATGGCGTCTGACTCCCCTGATCCTGACACTGGCTCATACAATATGATGGCACACCTCGGCTCCCTGCTGCTACTGACTGCCTCAGCTTCTGAGTTCCAATTGTAAATTTGCAAGAGAAAGAATCCAACGACCAAGGTGGGGTCAGGGGTCAGGGGTCTGGTTAAGTATTAGATTTGTCTCTCTCAATACTGTAGGTGGATGGTGTATTCTGGGAAGGAAATATGTTTCCTGCTATCTGATCCACTTGACCTTAAATGGCACACATGCTCTTTCATTATGATGCACCACACACTGACATCTTGCAGATTCTTCAAAGTTCAAGTTCTCCCCTGTCTCAGCACTTTCCCCATGCTTCAGTCTCTACCTAAAATGTTTGATGTCCACAATTTTCACCATCTACTTCAGTGCATCTTTCAAATTTCAGCTTGAATATCACCTTCTCAGACAAGACTTTATTATTAACACAAGTTAGTATCTCCTGAAATTTTACCTTTATACCCTGTAGTGGCGTGGGTGTGTGTATAAAATCTTTGGTATCTTTCCATTTCTCCCTCACTGGTCTACAATTCACATATGAAAAAAATGTAAATTACTCCTTTTGAAACTTTACTTAATTTTACTTTTCAGCCTCTATTCCTCCAAGTAGCAAAAACTTAAACCAGTCAATTTCCTCAGAGTTGCATTCATATTCTGGTTCAAAGCATAAGGGCTGTCGGGTGAGAAGGAGACATTCAGTGGGATCAGCTGGTCCTTGATATCATCATCTCTTCATATTAGGTCTGGAGAGATGGAATTATTGCAGCCTGATCTTTATTTGTCCATCCATTTCACTGCTGCAAGTTTCCACTTGCAAGTTGTCAAAGACAGTATCTTCAAGATTAAAGTTTTCTCATAGACACATTTATTTCCTAACAGTCTATTTTCTAGATTGGGAAATAAGAAAAATGTCTAGTGTATTGTAAAAATTCTTTTCTTTATTTGAATGGTTGAGTATTGACACCATTAATAAGCTGTAAAGGGAGAAATCTCATGTAACACAAAAGTTGATCCATGGATTACATTTATAGCAATGTAAACCCTATAATTTTCACTGAAGGAAATATTTTGAAGAGAAGTATGAAGGACTATGAGAACACAGTATAAAGCTGTCAGTTGTAACAAAGACTTTAAGCATCTATTGCCCCTTAATGAAATTTCACATGATCTGAATTTCTTTTGCAATCAGTGTGCTATTTAAATAGATTATATTCTCCTGCCTTGGCTAGCATTATTTCTGTCAGCAAGTTGGTGTAATTAATTTGTTTTAATTAGGGAGAGTAATGGGCTGCCATTTATTTTTCTTTCTAAATTATTCTAAAATAATCCTGTATTGACAGTGTTTTTAGGGCCTCTTGAATCTAGTTTCTACTATGACACAATTAAAGAAAACACCGTGCTTTATTTTCAAACCTCAGTTGAAGGGCATATTTAGGGACCTTTAGTAAGAACATATAAAAGCTCAAGATATTGAAAGAGTTCATGATTTTTTTTAATGTGCTACTTTAATCTATGGATATTACTTACAAAATTACATGACTAGTATGTGTTTTTAAGTACATTGTTGAGGGTGGTGGAGATGCATGCTCCTGCAAATCTGGAAGTTCATTTTCTTATGTCCAATTCTCTCTAAGGAATATTCACAATCTAATTAAATAATACTATTTAAAAATAATGCAATTTGGCCCTCTAATTCAGATACAACCTAGAAAGTAAAATACAATGGTCCATGACGAATCAAAATATTAAGCCTTTAATGAACTGCACTGTGTGTCACAAGATGCTTATCACATTGTGCCAGGCTGCTGTGACAAATACCACACAACAGAAATTTATTGGCTCATGGCTTGGGAGCCTGGAAGCCCAAAATCAAAGTGTCGGCAAGGCCATGCTTCCTCCTCACCCGTAGCATGCTGGTGTTGACTTGCCGCAATCCTTAGGATTCCTTGGCTTACATCTCTGCTTCCTGTCTAGTTTCTGCTGCGACTCCTGGCTCCTCCCCGTGGCCCTCCCTGACTGGCTATGTCCAAATTCCCCGTCTTTATAAGGTCTGTTGTGATAGAGATTAAGACCCACCTTGATTCAATGTGGCCTCACCTTAACTAATAATAACATCACCAACAGGTCCTATTTACAAATGGGTTCACACCCAGAGGAATGCAGATTAAGATTTGATCATGTCTTTTGTGGGGTACATGATCCAATCCCCAACAATGCAAAGCTGGCAAAGCTGGCCTCTTAGTGCATCCATCCCCCTTATAAGAAAACTGTAATAAGAGAGTTCCTTTTATTCTGCATGGTGAGGCGGAAAGAGCAGGGTTTTTGGATTCAGAAATTCTGGAATTTGACTCCTGCTTTAAAACTTCTGACAACCAGGCAATTAATATGGTGATAAAAGGATTATTGTATTAAAAGTACCTACAAGAGCATGTTTTACTAAACTTCCCTTCCTGGACCATGACATGACTGAACAAAAGCCCACGAGGAGTCAATGGAGCATCAATATTAAAAGCACAGACTCTAAAGTCTGTCCTGAATCAGATCCTGCCTTCGGTACTTACTGGCTGTCAGACCTCAGGCGTCTTAACTAAGCTCTTTCTGCCTCGGTAGTTTTAACAACTATAAAATGGGAATAATAAAATGGCACCTCTGCCATAGAGTAGCTGTGAGGATTTAATGAGTTAATTCATATAACTCATTACATGAATTTAGGGCAGTGCCTGGACTGCAATAAGAATTAAATGAATAGTCACTACAATTACGATTCTGATGGCCAAATTGTACCATTTGGTACAGAATCGTCCTTCAGTTCATTTCAGTTCTGCTTTATTTTTATTCCAGCTGCTGCTTCCCCAAATCCTCTCACTTCCTGTGGTTCTTTTCTTACAGAATATGATTAATGACTGTGGGTTAAACTTCTTAAAATTCATGATTGCATACATATGCTTATATTTTCTTCATTGCTAAAGGATAATATACACTTGTTGCAAAAATCTGAAAATATGTAAAAAGTGTAAAGAAAAAATAAAGGCATTAACAAACTACAAAACAGATAAATAGAGGTTATGCTTTGGGTATACACATTTTCATGTAAGTTTGCATCATTATACATATACATAGATTTGTATCTTGATTTTTTTATTTAAACTTTAATCATGAGGGTTTCTACAACTTCTGCAAGTTGTTAAATTGTATTCAAAATTAATTTTAATGGCTACATAATAGTCCATCCTGCTCTAATTAATTCACCAACCTCTTGTGGTTGAATAGTGAAGCATCTCATTTTCAGCTATTATAAAAATTACACAACCAACAACTAAATAAAAACAGAGAACTACTAAAACAATTTTTTAAAAAACAAAAAAATTACATGATAAGAAATATCTTTGTATTTAAATATTTGCCCATATTATCATTATTTCCTTAGGCTATATTTCCAAAAATGAAATTTTTGCATCAAAACACATTAAAGGTCTTGATTAAAATGCTTTCTAAAAATTCTGTATTTTTTCTTTTATTCCTCTGGTGGAAAAAAGCAATATCTCCTTATTATTTTATTTTTCAACTATTTAATTATAAATGAAAAGCTGAACAGTTTTTCAGCTACTTATGTCTAACTTGGATTTCTTCTGTTGATTGTCTATGTACTTTGCCCAATTTTCTGTAGAAAAATTTCGATTTTTTATTGGCCTTTGCCTAAATAACAGTATCGTTAATGTTTTCCTTATCGAATTCTAAGTGAGGCGTGTATCTTCCCCACTCCTGATGTTTCTCTCTATGTGGATAGAGCTCTACTGCCAAATACTCCCAGTCCCTATCACCCCCTCACTCCACTCCTGCTACCCCTAGAGTTGAGGATTGACTGATCTGGTGATTTGGAATAAGGAACTGGGCAAGTGCAACTTAACTAACCCCCACGCCCACATCGGTCCCTCCATATAAATACCTGGCTGTCTACACAAAGCACTTGTCTCCTCTGCTCTTCTTTGCCTTAAGTTTAAAAAGGCAGCTCCAGGCAGGAGACCTGGGGCTTTCCAGCACTGCCTGGGACCCAGTGGGAGAGGCTGCTTAGTTCTGGGCTTCAAGGTTAGAAAGCACATTGTTGCCATTCACATAGGCCACTCGAAAACTTCATCAGTAATAGAGGTAGTATTTTGCTCTCCATCCACCACTTCTTTGTCACTCTCAATCAGTTCAAATCTTGGGTAGAGAAACCATTAATTGTGCCTCTTCAAAACCCAAAATCTGTTTGAAACTTGAGAAAAGTATAAGAAGATGAATTTGGGGAACAGATCAATAACAAAGTATTGAGGTTTTGAGTGGGGGATTCAACCGCATGGATCTTTTTCCCCTTGACATGTCATGGAAGCATCTAGCAACTTTCTTCACAGATGAGGGGCTGTTTTTCCACTGGCTTTATGCAAATATAAGCAGGCCACCAAAAGCACAGGGCACGGGGTCTCAGCGTACGTCAGATTCCCAGGCTGCCCAGACTTCAGCAAAGGCAAAGTACTCAGGTGCATACTGCTATAGCTTGGCTGCGAAACTACACAGGAACCCGGCTTAGCAGATAAATGCAGCATGACAGGAGGAGGAGGGGACCTCAGTAGATACAGGTGGGCCATGGGGTCCAGAGTAAGCAGAGGATTTGATTACAGAGAAGAGTTTTCCATATCAAGATTTTTAGACATTTGGGGTCATATAAGTTATCTGGTGCTTTCACTGTGAGTCTTTTTGTTTTGTTTTGTTGTCCCAATATGGTCAAATCTTAAATAACAACTATATTCTGTAAGAACTATAAAATATAGGGTGTGGATTTTCAGCTTTAAATTGTTAATATTAAGCCTTGGTAGGCATGTGAAAGAGTTCTCCAAATTCTACACTTTTTTATGTCATTTTAAATTTCACTCAGGGGAAAGAGGAAACAGTGGAGGAGCTCACCCTGGATATGAATGGTTTGTCCACAAGCTCTTAAAGGTCTAACCACCACCTGGCCTCAAGTTGGCTCTGGATTTGATAATTACTGTTTTAGTCAGGGTTCTCTAGGGAAACAGAACCAACCAGAGATATCTGTAAATAGTATGAGATTTTATAAGAGTCTCTCACGTGACCGTGGGGGTGCACAAGGCCAGGTAACGCAGGCAGGCTGGCTGCCAGAGGCTCCGATAAAAGCCCAATGAAGGTCCTTGATGAGTTTCCAGGAGACGTTGGCTGTCCAGAAATTCTCTCAGAATGCTGATATCACTTCCCCTTTTAAGACATTCAATTGATTGGATAAAAGGTCACTCATTGCTGAGGGCAATCTCCCTGGTTTATGTAGTTGCAACCAGCCATCTATGCAGTAGGCTCACTGATGACTAAAGCTCATAAATGTCCTTGCATTACAATTAGCCCAGTGCTTGTTGACCAAAGAACTGGGCACAACTACCTGGCCGAGGTGACTCATTAGCCTAACCATCACAATTTCATAAGCTCTGAAACGGCTCAAATGTTTACAAACCCCAAATTGTGACTAGAAGGTGACGTATATGATAAATAAACAAATAAAAAGGAGTGGGGTCTTTAGTGTAAAGACAAATACGACCTTCTTGGATTCAAAGAAATATTGCAGGAACAAGGAAAAAGGTGATTTAAAAAGCCCGTGCTTGGGACATTCTGCCTCTAGGAATCAAGTTTGCTCAGGAAACAAGGAGGAATTGAGAGTAATTTTTTCTTAAAAATTGGTTCAATCTGACTCTCAGAACAGGAGCAGTGGAAGAGTGAAAATAAATCAAGGAAGACAGACTGATTAAACTGGGAGAAGAAAGAAATTTCCTCAGGAGAAAGGTTGAGATCTACGGAGACAGATTATATGAATATTATAAAGGACACATGAGATCCTGGAGTCTAGAAAAGACCAACAATGAGAATATAATAAAATAAATAGTAATAAAGGCACAAAATGCCCACTTGTTGTAAGGATAAATTAAGGTACTATATGTCAAGTCCTGAGAGCAGGGCCTGCACGTAGGAACATTGTCTGGTGTCATCATTATCATTATTGTTAGAGTTAGAGAAGTTAAGGTATTAACATAACAGAAAGAATAAGCTGTTAGACTCCACTGAGACTTCCTGAAATAAATTAGGAAGAGCAGAGAACAAGGATACTTAAGTAGAAACATATTCCACTTCTGCTGAAAATAATAAGCTATGACAATAACTTGTCTTACATAGCATTAGTTATCAGTGGTGTGTGCTTTGTTTTGTCTTCTTTTATATCTTTATTGATATATCAGTGGAAAGTTTAAAATGAATGTCAGGTACTGTGAAAGCGTGCAATCTATAACTCAAGTTTATTATGTTTCAGCCTTAGGAAGAGATTTTGTGTTGAAAACCTAATCTCCCAGACCAAATGAAGAAAGGCAACGTTGACTGCTGCAGAAAGAGTGGGCTTCAGGTCCAGCATTTGCTTTAGGAGACCGATGCCAAAAATCTTTGAGTCATGGTATGATGTCTCAGTAGTAAAGAAACCTCAATGGCCTGCACACCTCTGGTCTTTACCTAAGATACCCCCAACCATGGGAAGGAAGGCAATAACTTTATTATTAATTTTATGATAACAACTCAGTATCACCATTTGGTGCATGGCCACAGCAGCCTCCTGCATAAAAATCTCCTGCCGGAGCTTAGGGAGGGCTGAACGGGGACAGCGCAGACGCCAGAGTCGCATATTGACTTCCTATGGAACTGGCTTCAGCAACAACTGGATAAAATGAGACAGCATTTACCACAAGTGAGAAAGCACCTGTGACTCACTTCTCATCTTTAAAGACTGATTCAACAGAGCCAAGGGGCTGTGTTGAGCAGTGAAAAATATCGGAAGCTGTAGCAATTTGCAGAGGCTGCTGTGAAACAGGGACTTAAATTTTTGGGAGAAGAACCCAACAAATAGGATTTGGGGAATGAATTTATTATTAGTTATTAATTTATAGCTAATATATTTTCAGCTTATAAGAAAATTGTACATCATGGAAGAATAATTCGAACAATATAGAAATACATAATGCAGAAAATGAAAGGCCTCATAAACTAGCATAGGGATAAGCACTGTTATCAGCTTTATATATATAAATGTCCAGAATTTTTCTGTTTCTCTACTAACATAGTTTTATTCCCTTTTTTTTTTACAAAATGGGATTATGCTACCCCTTTTTTTAAATATACTTTTTGCACTTAAAAATATATCTTGGAGATGCCATTACTATTTTAGATGTCTTCTTGGAATTTTTTAAAACTTTTTAGAGCACTATTATTATTTTTATAAAAATGAAACAATTTCATGTGGAAATATTCAAAATATACAGAAGAGTACAAAAAGCTAGCAAAAATATATACAAAATGTAAATATCTAAAAATAACACTCATTAGCATTAAGTTAACTTCATTACAGGTATTTCTTTATACATAAATAGAGAATAATGGAGAGACAGATGGATATGTAAATGAGATAACTTTATAATATAAATAATATTTTAAATAGAAAAATCATAATTTTATTTGAATTTAAACAGTAGAAAAATAAGCTGAAATAAAATTGAAAACATTTATGAAATCAGATAAATACCTCTTCTGAAAAAGAGAATTAGAAGATTAAGGCTAAGGGAAAAAAATTATGAAAACCATTAAAGAAGTTGGTTTCATTAGGTTGTTTTAAACTGCATACTTATATTACCAACAATATTAATTGATTCTCTCCTGCCCAAGATAAAGAAAATAATACTCTCACACTGCCTCCTTCTCCTTCTAGATTTGAGTTAGACTACCATTTTATTTTGTCAAACAATCCCACAGTTACTCAGCCTTAACTTCGCATATTAAGGCATTAACATGATCAAACATCTATTCCCAGCCCTTCCCTCCTTCCCTAAAGAAACCTATGTTCTTCCAGTTTCCACTCTTGCTCTCATGGCCATGACAGGTCAGGTACCAGAGGGGAACCCTGATTGGTCTAAGCCAGCCACAGGGGTTCCATTCTCCTCACCAATGATTGGTTAGTGTTGTAGGCATGTGATGCAATCCTGACCAATGAGACATGAGGGTCACTTTGCTGAAGAACTTTGAGTTCCTGACTTTTAAAAGGAAACACACAGAAGCAGGCTATCCTTCTGCTGAACATTGTTGCATCTGGTTGTGACACTACTTTGAAGCCTGAGAACAAGTATAATACTCTGGGTATGGCAAAACAGAAATGTTCAGAGAAGCTGTGTCCATAATGTCCTCATTTGACCCATGAATTAGACTGTATTGAGCTACGCTGGTTCCAGAACTTCTTTTTTTTTTTTAAATGGATGAATATATTTATTTTAATAATTTTTAATTTAAACACACATTCCAAAAATAACCAGTCATGAAGTACTCTTTATGCCATTTTTACAAAAATGGAAAAGATGGTATACAAATGACAAAGCATTGTAAATGGTCTCTAAATATACTTTGTTTCAACTAAAGTATTTTTTCCCTGCATATGGCCATCTAACTTCTCTTTCTACAAAATCTGTCAGACCCTAAAATCAGTTTTCTAGTTCCAGCCTACACTTTCCTACACTTTTTCTCAATGTGAGAAATTTCTTTTTATGTGCGATAATAAATATTCTTATTGGTTAAATCAATGTGAGATGGGTTTCTGTTTCTTGAATCCACAATTATCTTCAAAATTGTTGTAACAGACATAATTATTCACCATTTATCCTTTTTACTATAACACCTCTGGATTTCACATATATATTAATCTAAACTTGAAGTAACTTCAAAACAAGCTTTATTATCTGAATGAAAAGTTCTGTTAACTCTAATAGAACTAGCTCACATATTTTATTCATTCATAAATTCATTCATTCATAAATTGACGCGTGTGTGCTCACCATATACAGTCAGGCACTGCCCTCGATATTCCATTTAACTATTTGGATGCTGTATTAGTCAGCCAAAGGGGTGCTAATGCAGTATACCAGAAATGAGTTGGTTTTTATAAAGGGTATTTATTTGGGATAGAATCCCACAGTTACCAGGCCATAAAGCATAAGTTTCTTCCTTCACCAAAGTCCACTGCCATGTGTTGGAGCAAGACAGCTGCCAACATTTGCCGGGTTCAGGCTTCTTGTGTTCCTCTCTTCCCGGGGCTTTGTTTCTCTCCAAGCTTAGCTCCTCTGTTTCCACCACAAAGTCAGCTGTAGACTATCAGGCGAACGGCTCGCTTCTCTTCTGGGGCCTTCTCTCCAACATCAAAACTGCTACTCAAAACTGCTGCAACTCTGTTCTTTGTGATGCCTTTTATCTTTTATTCCCCACCCACCAAGGGGTGGGGCTCAACACCCTAGTGACGTGGCCCAGTCAACGCCCTAATCATAACTTAATCATGCCCAGGTGAACAGATCAGTTTACAAGCATAATCCAATATATATTTTTGGAATTCATAATTACACCAAATTGCCCAACGGCTACAGATGCCCAATAGGTTAACGATTTATCCTACACAAATTAGGCCATATCATGTAAAATATTTTTCTTCAATTTTAGACTATAAAAACTCCTTGATACAGGAAGCTGGATACATAATGTTCTCATTGGAACCACATAAAGAAGACAGAAGACACTTGTTATAGACGTATTTTTCCCCATGCCTTGAAAGTTAAACACAATCTTTATTCTTCCACTAAAATTCTGTTTCAAGTGTCGGTCCAATGCCAAATATAAGGAACCTAATATGTACTAACTGGATCTACACATTTATTTATTCTTTAAAACAATAAATAATAACTATCATTTTTGGTGATAAGGTAAATATCAGATGAGGTAGCTATTTGACTGCAGAATCCTTCTACTTTTATAATTATTTTACAATCCTTAAAATTTTTCTCTCATGCTTAATTTTACAGAGATAGATCTCTCTCACTAAAGCATTAAATAAAGAAACTAACACACTCAATTTTTTTCTAAGAAGCCACCACTCTCTTTTTGCATTCATATGTCAATTAGTTTCCATAATCTTCATTAAATTATACAATTGCAATAACAAGTATAGCTGACAAACCAGTTTGGAAACAAAAAACATTCCCAACAGTCCACAAAAAAAAAAAAAAATTGCACTGGCATCTTTCTTTAGAAAAGTAGTACTTATTTCAAGGGACTGTGTAGTCCTTTGCTACAGTAGAGTTAAAACTTGGGAAAATCTCTAAATAAAACTGATGGTTGAGATGTGTCAAAATTCTCCTACTCTATCTTTTTCTTCCCATCAGGCCAGATTACTGTGGAAAGTTTTTCTCTATAAGTTAGCATTCTGTCTATAATGTTACACTGGACTGTGGCAGGGGGTGAGCATCAGTTGGTATCAGGCAGGGAAAAATCATGGTGTATAACAGGAGACCAGAGAGACACCAGGATCCACAAGAATTGACACACAAGAAGGGTTATAAGTACATGCAGAGCCAGGAAAGGTGAGCAGATCTGAAAATTTTGAATGAGGTGATCAGTGATCTGGCATAGAGAGCATTTCTGGAAGACTAGAGGGAAATCAAGAAATATGCAATCAAAGAAAGACAAAAGCAGGAATAAATGGAAAAGGACCTCAGGTCAGTGCCTTGAAAGTGGAGACAGTTGGATGACACCATTCAGTCTGTATTACTCTATATATGTGATAGAAGCTAATCCCTAGGAAAGAAAACACGAGCGAACAAGCAACTGGCTATGCAGCGAAGTTGCAGTAATGGGGGAGAGGACTAAGATTTCCTCTAGTTAGAAAAATGCAGTCTTACCCTTCCGTGGGAAGGGAATATAACACTGTATCAATGCTCCAAGGCCCTAGGCAAAACACTTTTTCTAATTTCGGTGAGGATAATTGTCACCAGTTAGCACAGAGGAAAAAATGTTAATATTACTTTATAGATATTTGTTAAAGCTCAGAAATAGAAAAAGAATCACAGGGGGGAAATTAAGAGAAAAGTTTATATTCAAATATTTGGTCTTCAGGATCCTGAAATACCTATTTAAACAGTTTACAGGGTTTTCGATTTCATCTGCATCTAATCCTCCAGTGGCAGTTTTTAAATAGGACCACAAGGTCTTTGATCCCTCTCCCACCAGGAAGTGGGGATCTGTGTCTCCACCGCTTGTCTGGGTAGATTTATGGTTTCTTTGACAAACAGATTATGTAGGAAGTGACACAATGTGACTTCCAAAGATAAGTCAGAAAAGGCCATGCCACTTCTGTCTGGTTTGCTGGAAATCTCACTCTTTGAGCCCTGACCTGCAGGTAAGAAGTCATACTATCCTAGAAGCACCCTCCTATGAGGAAGTCCAAATCACCTGGTGGGGTTACCTGGTGGGATTCTGGTCAACAGACCCAGCTGAGTACAGCCTTTGAAGCATTGTAGCCCTAGCACCAGATTTGTGGTCCCAGCAGCACCACCACCACCCCAGCCATTTAAGTCCTCCCAGCTATGACCCCACACATTAGGGAGAAGAAAGAAAAACCACCTCTGCTATACCCTGTTCGAATTCCTGACCCATAGAAAGAATGAGCATAATAAAATGGTTGTTGTTTCCAATACTCTGCATAGTAAAACAGGATTGATTGATTTATTTATAGGCCTCCCCTGACCCTACACCCAAGTTGATATGCATATATGTTCATTCTCTTCCTCTTTCCTTAAGAAGAGCAAAGAAAGTAAATTATTGCATCTACTTAATTTTCCTCTCCATCACTTTATTTGTTATGAGAAACTACTCAGGGTTTTAAGAACAATTACGCTTTAGCATTCTGCTCTTTTCTATCACACTGGCACCTCTTGGTGCCAGGCAGGGAGAAACCATGGTTTATGGCAGGAGAGCAGAGAGACACCAGGATCCATAAGAATTGACACACAAGAAGGATAGTAAGTACAAGCAGAGCCAGGGAAGGTGAGCAGATCTGAAGGTCCTGAGTGAGGTAATCCATGATCAAGCATAGAGAGTATTTCTAGAAGACTAGACCAAAAGCAGGAAGCATACAACCAATTAGGATATAGAGCTCATTCTTAAGGAATAAGTTTGATTCAAACTGGATACATTTTGGCTTTGCTATGACACCCAAATGTTAAATTAAAAGATTATATCATCCCAACTACTAAAAGATGGGGGCCAATCACCCACACAGTCTTATTTCCATCTATGTGCCTTTGCTCTACTCTACTCTGATTCTCAACAGATTTGTTCAAGGGTCATCTGTCACTCCCAGTTCTGCAAGAGGAATGATGTGCCTATGTCTGATGCTCAGATTTGAAGTAACAGTTCCTTCTTACCAAGAACCAAACAGATGGTATCTGCAAATCCAAACAACAGAAGGGAAATGGCTTTTATAGATAAAGACCACTATTAAATCATCCTATTGGTCATGTTTCTGTGTGTCACTTTCTTACAAATATTCTCTGCAACACCTTCATAAATGAGTTTTTAAAAGAAAATTGAAAGCATGCTTTTTAAATCTAAAACCAAGGTAGGTCACCCAAGAACCAGATGGCTATATAACTGTCCCTTCCCATTTTTTAATTCTAGAAAATTATCAAGTAGAATAAATGGCAAATTTTAAAATCCTGCATGACAGTAAAGGGATTCCCAAGGTTTACTCAGAATGACCTGATGTTAACATTTGCCCTCTAAATGTTATCTTTTCCTCCTTTAATATTAGGCACATCAATAATGGAAGTTATATAAAATAATTCATATTTCATAAAGGAGTTCATGAAATCCAGGAACTCAAACACTCAAAAATAGGAAAAAAGTGATGATTGTTTACTGACCTATAAGCAAAAAAGTGGTGCTAATGGATTTTAAGTAGTAGCTTGGCTAAACTCCTTAATTTGTCACCAGTTCATGGTTCTGACAATTCACTTCAACTGTGCTTTCAAGTCTCTGTCAGGCATGCAAGGCCGGGCATGTGGTGTGGGATTTGGAAGTTACTGATGGGCACCTGAGAAGTGCAGGTGAAGAGACAGATATGCAGGACCTCCACAGCCCAGCCATGGTTCATGTACCAAGGAAGAAAGTGACCCGTTCCTGTGAACGTATTCTGATGCACTTCCTGTAACTGAGCCATCTGCGAAGATGGGATTTCCCTGACTTTCAACATTTCCCATGCACACTGAACAGGCTAATTCCTGAAGCAAACAGCCCCTAAATCACTGCAGCTTAACACAATCAAATATATTCTTTGCTAATGCAACCATGCAGTGAGTGTGGGTGGTGGGCTCTATTCTATGTGATGACTGAGGGACACCAGACCCTCCATGTAGTGACTCCACAATCTCCTAGCACCTTGGAGTCTTTTGTTAGATCCTTTGCATCTGACCAGCTGACAAGGGGTTAGAGAAAAAAGGAGACACTTGGTCTTACCATTTCAGCCTGGAGGTGACATTCATCACTTCTTACATTGCACTAGAAAAGTCTCAACGGTCATGGCCCTACCTAGAAGTAAGGTGGTGTGTGTATGCATGTGGGTGTGTGTGTGTGTATGCACATTGTAGAATAGTTATATATGGGAGGAGAACAGGGATCCTAGAAGCATTGCGTATTCTGCCATATACATCAAAAAATAGATTTTTATTTCCCCTAATTCTGACTTTAAAAAAATTTCTTTGCACTTCCTGAGTAACTACTTCTCTAATTCTGATGAGAAAAATTATTAACTAAAAATCTGACATGTTCCTTTAAGATTTTACCTTTATGTGGTGAAAATATACTGCTTAATGTAGATATCATGAATATCTCGATAACTTGTTTCCCATTATCTGTAAAAAAAATTTCAAATATCTGGTGGACAATTATAATGTGGCATTTTAACCTTCTCATTTACTAAGCCCCAGTCTTAGAAATCATATTTAAGGTAAAACTCTCAAAATGTTATGCTATTCTTAGCTCAGATAGAAAATGATGCTGGTTATAGCAGTGCAACCATTGTGTTGCCATGGTTATATACCTATTAATGACTATACTTGCTTCCTGATCCTCATTAGAATGTATATTTTGAAAACAGAAAAAAAGAGGTTTCAGTTTCTTAGCAGATCATAAGGTCCAAAGTCCTCACACAAGAATTTGGATATTAGAAACCAGGTCAGGTTCTGATGTTCAGCAGGTCCTTCTCTTGTGTCCATGGTATGGGTTTTTTTCTCATCAGCTACAGCAATAAATCTTCAAAGGGTTGACTAGCTTATGCAACATAGAGTCATTACAACTTCCTGAGAAGAGAAAAACATGGTAAGAATATGAATTATGTAAAAATATAAATTTGCTTAAAAACCATAACGCATCAGCAAATTGAATCTGTTTATTCATTTCAATTATTTATCAGACCCATTCTCCTGAGTCTACGTACAAAACTCTCACTATAAATTACCAAGGCAATCAACGTTTCGGAATCATAGGAATAAGATTTATAATTCACAGAAATTACTTGGGGACTCATGATGCAGGATTCTTTTGTTTTATAAAGCACTAAAATGCTTGTAGTTATTTCCAGCTTCCAGCACAGCAGATAATTTATAGTCCTGACTACAGGTTTTCAGAAAAAGAGCTACAACTTAGAAACTCTAACCAAATATCTAAGTCTTCAGATCATTTTGTTTTGCATGAGAGGGAATGGAGACCCAGACATGATCCCAGGATCTAACAGGGTAACTGCTAACATTTGACAGGTCAGAGTTAGGGTCAGCATTTATATTAAGGCCCACATAGCATCAAGTTAAGGACGTCATAGTAAAATATTTCCTTCTCATTCTATTCCTGTGCCACAAATATGAACCAGGATGAATCTCTTCTTATACACTAAAAAAGACTGAATATTTATTTTCTTATTGCCCGAAATAACCAAACTGGTATGTGGCCATCCTCATAAAGCATATTCTTTTTCCATATAAAGTTCATTGTTAGTCATTATTTTCTGTATATATTACATAATTCTCCATTTAAAACTCATGTTTTTATGATTTCAGTAGATGGACATCTCCATTCTTAATATAAAATTCCAAGGCTGAAAGAATTTCGTATGTACTAATGAGCCTGCTATATATAAGAAACAAGGCTTGCATTGTCTCAAGAATTGCAAAGCCTGAAATAAGGGACAGATGTGAATCTGGGAGTTCAAATGAAGACCTACGTTACAAAAACATTAAATCAATTCCAATGGAAATGAATGAAGTAAATTTTATGACATAGCTCATTTCAATAGTTACTCAAGGAATTAGATTTCATGCTTAAATTACTTTATTGGTCACTGTAACATTCACTAATACTTATGCTTTTTCAGTTAAGTATTTCATCATAAAAATATATTTAACAAAGCAGACATATACTTTTTAAAGCATGATAGGTATAAAAAGTATCACGTGGGCTTTTTTTAACATACATCTATTAAAATAGTTCAGCCTAGAAAAATGCCTAAAAGGCAAAATGATCAACCCAGCAACTACTTAACTAAAAAGGCTTGTGAATTCTAGATGAAGTGACTATAGGCAAGATATTTAAGCTTTTTGCACCACAGTTTCTCAGTCTGTAAATATACATGGATATTACAAAAATTTAAGATGAAGAATATTAACACATGTGCTAGGGAAAGATATGGTGCATAAATCTTTTAGTAGTACCTTTATATCAAGATGCTGGTCTTTTATCGTTGCTTAACAAAAATATAAAACATGAAATACAGCTAAGTCATGGGATGGAGAATTAGCAAAAGATTCCTAGATTCCTTCAGAATCATGTTCTCTATCTCAACACATTGGAGTCATTTCAACATACCATTCTGTTGACATCTGCTCTGAGTAAAAAGAATACAGAATACCAGTGATGTCCCCACATCAGATTTTATAAAAATGAAAATTGAAGCAGCCCAATCCACTCTTTTCTCTTTATTTAATTTTCTAAATAAAAGTTCATTCCCCTGAGCAACATGATAACTGATATTGTCAACCTCACTACATTTACCAAAAATCAATCAGGCCCATGTGAGCCTTCACAGTAAGAAACAAAAATTAGGTTTAGCATAGAAAGCCTATTTGAGGGCATCTCCAGGGAGCCTGGAGAGAGTGGGCGGAAGGTGAGAGGAAGATTAGAGGAATCAAGCAAACAAAAGTACCTAAGATTCGCAGCCTGATACCATCTGATTCACTGACCTGATTGTGCTTCAAGAAAAGGACTTAAATTTCTGAAGTTGAATAAGAGTATGAAGAAAGAATAAAAAGCAGAACTATACTTGGTATCAAAATCAGCAATTGGGGCGCAGAGTGTGCCCTTACATTATTATTTCTTAGAAGGAAAATAAAATAGAAATGCATTTTTATGAACACCCTCATTGATGCCCCTTTACTTAAATATGTGTGTGTGTGTGTGTGTGTGTGTGTGTGTGTGTATGATAATATATAAAATTAGTTTTCCTTTCATCCAGTGTCCAATGGTCCTTGAGGAGAAAATAGTAACATATTTTATTAGAAAAAATGACTGGCAACTAACTCCTTCTACCCCCACCCCCAAAATAATTGTTATGTGGATAAAATATAATGAAGCACATATTAATCATATGAAAGCTAGGTTTTAAAAAGACTCCAACTTCTAACAGACAATGAATGCTTAATGATTTCCTTCTACAATATCAGAGAAAAATCTGAGAAATAATTCAGTTGTATCTTTCCTATCAAATAATATTCATGGGTTTATTTTGCATATCAATTAGAGCTTTACCACATTCTGGGAAGAAGCAACTATTTAATCAATGTTTTTACATGACTAGTTTCCTTTATTTTCATTCTTGTCTTTGATTCAGTTATTCTATTCCCAAATAAGAACATCCTATTCTACCCAAGCCCTGAAAACCTCCAGATGGTTCTGGTGATGCTTCCTTGTGGAACTATTTTTTTTTCCTTGAAATGAATGGTGGTTTAATAATTAGTTTTATTTGCTTGCTTGTTTGTTTTCATAGCATACTCGAGCAATTCCTCATATTAAAGCCATGGGGGTTTCCCCTTTCTTCTGAACTCTGCTTCCCTCTCCTACAACTCTTTTCATTGTTTCTCTGTCAGGATAGCTGAAGTATTATAAATACTGAGATATATTAGGTGTGAAGGTGAGCAATAAGCCCCTAAGATACCTTCCAATAATATGATCCTAGGAAAATTTAAACTTTTCTCCCTCAAAGCTACTGTGCTACAAATAGCTTTCAACATACTCTTGAAATTTATTCTGCACATAAAATGAGAACAGTGGGTGCTTGGGTAGCTTGAGCCTGGACTATATTATAACTATAGTTGCACACCAAGCATCGGAGCTGGACGGAAGCTTGGGCATTATCCTGTCCTGGATTTTTAACCCTAACTGATTATTACAACCACTGAGGGGAGCCTTAAAATATGGCTCTTGAAGGATGGGCCCCAAGCTTTGATATGTCTCAGCTCCTCAGATCATTTTAATGTGTGGCAGAGTTGAGAGCTGATAATCTAATCGACCCGGTCATCTGCAGCCAAGAAAATTAAGGTTCAGATAGGCTCAATCACTAGCCCACGTTCACAAACTGAAAAGCAGAGTTAGAATCCCATTTTTTTAGAGCAGGTTCTATCAATTAGGTCTCCAGGCTTGCAGAAGACCTACTCTCTCACCTAAATTTCTCTCTACTTAGCCCAGGTCAGGAATGGCTACGTAATTTGTGGGGCCCTGTATAAAATGAAAGCGTGGAGCCCCTTGTTAATAAATAATGAAGAATTTCAAAAATTTACAGAAGAGCATTAAACCAAGTGCAGCGCCCTTCTAAATGGAGAGCCTTGACCCAGGTTTTGAAGATACTCTGTGTTCAATAACAATATGTTAGCAGAAAAAGAGGTCCCACAGCTGTAAATTAGGAAACAATAGATAATATAATGTTGAACAAGGCTTTGTGTGCTGTGTGTTTGTGTGCTTGATTGCTCACTTGCTTGATTTTTCAAATGCAGGACCTCTCTTCAAAAAGTTTATGTTTGTTGTGACTGCCTTAGCCTACTCTTCCCCTCTCAGAAAGAAACATCTGTGAGACAGAGACTTGTTTGAGGTAGTTTATTTTGGGAAGTGGTCCAAGAGATGAGGAGAGGGAGACTGAGAATGGTATAAAAGGGAAAGGAGAATGCAATACAAGGTTACCTAGCAAGTCACTGCTATGGAAAACGACTAGAACCCTGGAGCCCCCTGAAAAACCATGTAGAATGTACCTCGTCATTGTCCATTCCACTGAGGGATGGAAGAGGAGAGCTTTTATCCTCTGGGTCGTGTTGGCCAAGTGAGGTCCATAAGGCGTTAACTCCCTGGCCCTTCCAGATCGCCTGTGAGAGTGCCAGAAGAGAGCTGAGATTGCAGAAATGGGTTTCTTTGGTCAAACTGGTTTTGTCAGGATTCCTGTGCAAAGCTGGCTACAAAGCAGCAAGGGCTTTGGAAGGACAAGGAGGCCATGCTCTAGTGACCTTCCAAGTTGGGACTCCGCAAGCCACACTCTCAACTTAATTTTAGCTCACTCTTTATTTCACAATATACCTGTTAACATCTTTCTGGACACACATGCCCTGCGTGGAGCACAGTTTGGAATGAAGTAGAAGAGCTATTATTAGAGTTAAATATTCCTTTTGAAAGAAATCATACCCTGAGAAAACCATATTAGGTATTCAAAAGACCAAAGGGAAGATTAGAACATAGAGATTGAAAGCCTGCATCCAGCTGAAGGGCAGTGAGTTGTTTTGAACGTCCTCCCACAGATATAGGCTCTATAAGCACGAGGAGCCTGCCCCCACTGACTCTCTGTTCTGTGCCAGCTGTTCTGAAATCTTTTAATGTGTATCTGCAGAATTTTAATAGGCCCGTTTTTATGCCATATAAGTCAGACATTGTTCAAACGAATGCTAGATGAAAGAGAAAATAGCACTTTCTGCCATCAAACTGGTTAACAGTAAAAAGTTTTAAGTGAACTTGGCTGCAGCTTTAAAATTATATTGAGAGAAACCATTTCCTCGTTGAAGACAATTCTAAACGCATGCTGTCTTGCTCACTGACACTGCTGGCAGTAAATTTGCACAGACATATTGTGAATAAATGTCTTCTTACTATATTTGTCTAGCTGTGACAGAAGACTCGTAAGAGCAGTCTTAGACTTGAAGGGAAAAACTCCCTAAATATGTTTGGTGTAGGTGTTCCCATAGAAGTGGTACAATTAATATGAAAACAGAAAAAAAATTTAAAAACTTCACATAACTAAGTTATAATTTCTACTTTTACTTAAGAACTCTGTATGTTAATTTTCCATCAATAACTTGATAAAAAAAATAATTCCTTTCAACCATGTTCTCTATATCACCTCTCCCATTTTCGCAGTCTGTTAACATTTATTTATTGTTGGTGATGTCCAGAGCTCTGGACTTGGCCGTGTGTCAGCAAGATGTTTATATATTTATCAAAGCACAAAGAATCTTGTCTCTCAAGCAAAGTATAACTGAAATATCAAGATGACAAAATTTTTTAACTAAATTTTTAAAGAAGTTTTAGATTACAGAAAACTTATGTCAAAAAGTTAAGAGATTCCCATATGCCCTACCCCCTACCCCTCTCACATTTTCCCCTGTTAATACATCTTTCATTAGTGTGGTACATTTGTTACAATTTATGAAAAAATATTGAAGCATTGCTACAAACCATGGTCTATAGTTTACATTAGAGTTTACACTTTGCACCGCACAATTTTATAGGTTTTGACAAAATGTGTAATGGCCTGTATCCGTCATTGCAATGTCATGCAGAGCAATTCCAATGTCCCCAAAATGCCCCATGTTACACCTATTCTTCCCTCTCCCTCCTCTTGGAACCTCTGGTGATCACAATCTTTATATCAATGTTACAAGTTCTTGCATTACCAGGATAATAAGTTTACTTTGTCCACAGTTGCATTCCCCCCTTATGTTTCTTCATTTCTCAAGCTTGAGGATTTTGTGGTGGTGATGCCCACTCTGCTTCCGATTGAGAGGGGACTTAGATCCCATTGGGCAGATGGATGGAATTATCTTGCTTACAGTGGTAGATACTCTCTGTTCTTTAGGATGGGTGTTGTCCATCATCATCCTTTTGCTAGTTGTCCTGGGTGAGTCCCATGAATTGAAGAGTAGGTGTTGCAACTCTGCTGAGATTTAGGGCTCAACTGGCATATGAACAGACCTAAGATTTAAGTCTCTGGGATGTATATTTAACAGATATAGTGCTAATTATAAGTTCAAATAAAAGGGGCAGAAGAACCATGTGTAGGGAAATTATAAATGAGTCTAACACTGTTACATTAGGAAGACAGGTTAACATATATTCCAAAGTAAGGACCACTGAGGGGGTGCCAATTTCCTGGGGTTGTCTGCCCTGCCTATAGTGTCCAGAAGTGACAAAATTTTTATTTTGAAGAAAATATTTTTATATGGTTTTCAAAACCAGATTTATCTTAAAAGCAATTCAAGTCCTTAGAAAAAAAGTTTTTATCAGAACTTTCAAAATGTAATTTTCTTACTCTTAAATGTTTATTTGTAATTGGAAAACACGGCTTTAAATATTTAGTTTTCCATCTGTTTTTAAATATGACCACCCACAAAGGCTGTATGTTGCCAGTTTTCCCTACACTCCCTTTGTTTCAGTTTTCTGCAGCACTTTATTTCTGCTTATAAGCCTGAGAATTTCATACAAAAAGAGCTCAAAAGCATGGGCCTACAAAGCAAGATTCCTTTAAAACAGGTGTAAGTGTGTCTTGGTGTGCCAGGTTGCTGTAAGCAAGTACCAAAGACTAATTGGCTTAACAACAAGAATTTATTATCTCACAGCTTTGGAGACTAGAAGTTCAAAATCAAAGTGTTGGTAGGGCCCTGTCCTAAGTGTTCTAGTGGTAGCTTGCTGGCAGTTCATAGCTCAATCTCTGCCTCCGTCACATGGTCATCGACTGTCTCCTTCTGTCTCATCCCTCTGTATGCAAATTTCCTCTGCTTATAACGCCCCAGTCAAATTGGATTAAGGCCCTCCCTGATTCAGTTTGACCTTACCTTAACTAATAATATCTTCAAAGATCCTTTTTACGTATGGGTTCACATATACCAGATCAGGGATTAGGACGTATTTTTGTGGGGGACATGATTCAATCCATAACAAAGTATACGGAAAAACTGTGCAAGGTATTCTTTTTCCATTGCTGTATTGTATTTAAATTTATTCTCAGGTATAGGACTTCAATGAAATCACCTTATATGAATAAGGGCATTATTTTCAGGCCTCACATGAGCAAAAGTTTCCCTTACAATATAAAATTTAAAGGTGGTAGAAAAATAATTAAAATTTTCAGAGCAAATAGGAATCCAATGTTCTTTATAACATATCTTGTTTCTATATCTCATATTTTCTCTTCTCCATATCCATATTTGTCATTCATTAATATAAAATCAATATGTTAGACTTTTCTCTGAGTCTGGGTTACGTTGTTACCCAGCAAATCACAAAGATTAGTTACCTGATCTGTAAAACAGAATGCCGTACAAAATAACCATTATCAACTTTAAATTTTATAATGAAATGTTGTGATTATAGCACCAATGTAGGCTTTCTTGTGGAAGAGATGGTCTGAAAACCTACTTGTACTTTGCAAGTTAGGGTAGCATATTGAACACCTATATTCTATTTTATTTCCTCCCCAAATTCTATTAAAACTACAGAAAAGAAACATGAAGCATAGTGGAAGGTACTACGTATACACAGATTAAGTAACTTTGAAGCTACCTAAGGTTTATGCAGAACGAACCTTCCCTTTGAATCCCACTTGGCTCCCAGAAACTCCAGTATTCTGACACTCACTGTTCAGGCAGAGAATATGATTTTTTCCACAGGAAACATCTAAAAAGGTTCCCCCCAAAATGACTGTGGTGGTTTGGAGCTATATGTATTCCAGAAAAACATGTTCTTAAACTTAATCCATTCCTGTGGGCACGAACTCAGTGGAAGTTGGACCTTTTGATGAAGTTACTTCAATTAAGATGCGGCCCACCTCAAGCACGATGGCTCTTAATCCTAACACTGTAGTCCCTTATAAGCAGAATGAAATTCAGGCAGAGAGGGAGAAAGCCAGAATGAGCAGCCAAAAGCTGAAATTCAGCAGAACCCGAAGAGAAGGGAGAGGCCGCCCATGCATTGCCATGTGATAGAGGAGCCAAGGACCAAGGATCGCCAGCAGCCAGCCCCAGAATGCCAGTCTTTGGGAAGAAAATATCACCTTGGCAAAACCTTGATTTGGACTTTCTTTTAGCCTCAAAACCATGAGCTAATAAATTCCCATTGCTTAAGTCAGTCCATTGCATGGTATTTGCTTGAGCAGCCAAGGAAACTAAAGCAATGACCCATTTAGAGTGTTCAAATTTGAGGTTCAAATATGAAATCCCCATCCATATATTGAGGGTCTCTAATCACCATTTTATTTCCTACCCTAAATCATGAGCAGATAATTAAGATTGCCAAATATCTGAGTAAAGTCTCTAACATAGAGAGAAGAGATTTAAAAAAAAAAAAAACTGACAAAAACAGCTAGGCAGCTAGAAACAGAATCTAGACAATCATCATGAATATCCTCAGAGAGATAAGAAAAGATGCAGAAATCAAGAAATAAGAACAGACAGACATTTTTTAAAAATCAAAGAAAAAAGACTGGAATTTTAAAATATGCTAACAGAAATTGAAAGTAAAAAATTTTTAATGGTTAGAAGATAATTTGTGGAAATAGACAGTACAGCAAAAAGGTAAGAGAATAGAAAATAAGGGAGAAAATGATAAGAAAATTGAAGCACTAGTTTTTCCACAAAGAAAGAACAAGAGAAAATGGAAGGGAGGAAATCATTTAATTTCCCATAACTAAAGGATAGAACGTGCCAGATTGGAAGGACCCATCAAGGTAAGGAAATTGACTCACACCAAGGAATATCAATATAAAATTTCAGAATGCTGAGTGAAGATTCTAAAAGCTTCCAGAGAAGAAGGAAATAAATGATCATATGCAAAATATCAGGAATCGACTGATATATTTTGTCATATACAAAATATCAGGAATTTCTCAAGAGCAACACTAGGAGTGAGAAAAAAATTTTTGATAGAAAATAATTTCCAACCTAGAAGGTTATATGAAATAAAGGTATCAGTCAGGAGAGTAAAATAAAATTGTTTTCAGTACATGCTTGATCTAAAAACAATTGCCACTCATGGACGCTTTCTTAAGAAGTTTGCCTTCTTAATGATGAGTTTAGAAACATAACCTTCAGAGCAACCCTCTCCTGCTGACCATATTCCTGCTGAACACGCAGACCTGCTCCATGATGCAACCTGCCAGAGGCTTGGCTATCTTTCTGATTCCACAATCATCCATCAAGCAGCCTACTGGAAGAATGTGCAAGCCATGATGACAGAAACCTTCTAAGGTAGGTGACCATTATAAGTTGCTATGCAAATCAATAAATGGGAATTTTTGTTTATATGGTACTCTACTGAGCTTGTTTACTACTCACTCATCCTCAAAAAATTGAACCAGTTTAGAGATACTGTCAAATCAGATATCTAATTCTTTAAGGTTGAGGGTCACTTTCTGATAAATTCACCAAAGAAATACTCATGAAGGAGGCCCTGTAATGCAAACTGCCTATCAGCTTCTACTGATGTCTTCTGAGGTTAAAATGCCTTTTCACTTGAAACCTAATCTAATATACTTACTCCATTATTCTGTCTCATAAGCATCAAAAATGACAAACTAAACAAACACAAGCCCTCTTTGAGATTAGGGAGTGTGACAATTTGAAGCTTTGTATGGATCCCAGAAAAGATCATGTTCTTGGAGCTAATCCATTCCTGCAGGTGTGGGACATTTTGATTGGATTAGATTCAGTTGGGAGTCTTTGACTGGATTACTTCAGTGAGGCATAACCCAAGTGGGTCTTAGTCCTCTTGCTGGAGTCCTTTATAAATGGAGGACTGAAATACAGAGAAAGAGAAATCCCGAGAAGTTGAGAGGTCCTGGAGACCAGAGGCTAGACTTAGCCATGCACAAAGGCTTGGAAGGAGGACCCAGAGAGGGGAGAGACAAGCAATATGCCCGATCACCCACAGCTGAGCTCAGGGACAAAGTAAGCCTGGAGGAGAAGGCAAAGACCCAGACAAGCAAATGCCTCCATGTGCCTTGCCATGTGGAAAGAGTCCAGGATGACCAGCAGCTGGCCTTTGGTGAGACAGCATCTCTAATGATGTCTCATCTGGACATTTTCACAGCCTCAGAACTGTAAGCTTTTAACCTAATAAATTCCCATTATAAAAGCCAATGTATTTCTGTTATATTGCTTCCAGCAGCTTTTAGCAATCTAAAACAGGGAGAAAGAATGATATAGCTTTTGGTAAATCTGTCATAAGAAATTGCCTGATTTATGTTAGAAGTTAAAAATGCATATTATGACCACTAATTGGAAAGATAAGTAAAGTAGATCCTTGGGAGAACTGCTCGGGATCACCAACAGCCCTCCAAATAGCTATTTGAGAATCAGAGTGTTTTGAATTCCTCCTGCTCCTTACATCAGTTAACTTTCATGAGTGAAAATTCTTCCTTTTAAGAGCTGAGCTTAAATGAATGAGATGAAGCAGATTTTTTATTGTTTTTGGTTCATTTATTTTGCACTTTTTAAATTTGTTTTAAGGATGAGAAAGGGAATTGAATTACCAGAAGAGGTGTCATTTACATTAAAAAAAAAAAAAACAGGGAGAGATGGGAAAAGGAAAATTGGTAATGAGTTAGTTTACCAAGAAGGATTAAATTTTTGGAATCTTGAATACTAGAAAGGTAATATCTTATTTTTAATTAGAAAGAAATTTGAGGGTGGGACTGCACTTTAAAATCAAGTTGTGGGGACAGGGAGGGAAGAAAAGTCAATTAGAAAATTTTGGAATAATTCTAACGATGAATAAAATTGGAAACAAATATACTTAAGCAGAATGGGTGTTTTAGTCTGCTAGGCTGCCAAATGCAGATACCATGAAATAGGTTGGCTTTTACAATGGGGATTTATTAGCTTACAAGCATACAATTCTGGGGCCATGAAAATGTCCAAATCAAGGCATTACCAAGCAATGCTTTCTCTCAGAAGTCTGCCTGCAGGTGATCCTGGACTTCTCTGTCATATGGCAAAGCACATGGTGGCATCTGCTGATGGTCCCCTACTCTTCTGGGTTTCGTTGCTTTTATATTGTGGCTTCCACAGCTTTCTGTCTTTGTGTCTCTCTCCATATTCATTCATTTATAAAGGACTCCAGTAAGAGGATTAAGTCTTCCCTCCTCTGGGCCATACCTTGACTGATGTAACGTATTCAAAAGGTCCTTAACTGGAGTAACCTAATCAAAAGACCCTACCGACAATAGCTTTACACTCACAGGAATGAATTAGCTTTAAGGACATGATTTTCTGGGGACCATATAGCTTCAAATCATTACAATGGGATAATCAACAAGTTTCAGAAACTGAGTTTAATGTAATAAAGAAATTTGGGCCCCAAAGAAATGTTCAGTTTCATGTATAATAATAAAATTCTGATGACTTGCCTGGAAAAAACACCATTTATACCAGCAATTATCACTGTCATTATTTAATCACATTCCTCCTTTCACACAGCTGCAAAATATTTTACTCATTCAGCTTTAGTAGTTTGAGTCATTGATGGGATGTTTTGCTTTTATTCAGAAAAATAAGGGCTAGGTGTCTGAATTTTAAAATGATAGCCTCAGGCACTAATTAGTGGAGTATTAGTATAAATAAATCTAGTAAACCTTTCAAATTTTCCTTGACTTCTTTCTTCACTGTCTAACCAAAGCTATCATTCAGAAAACAAAAGCATCTGGAAAGAATTCTGAAAAGGCTTGAATAAGGTTAAGTGGTTTACAGGAACCTGTGCTCTTGGTTACCTGGTTGTGTCTCATGCTTCCCATTACAAATGCAGATATCAGCAGGCCAAGAAGTGAGCTACTCTGCTAGACTCTGTGAACAAAGTTAAAAAGTGCTGTTTCTGTAAAACTTCTCTGAAAACAATTACAAGACCCCTTTTATTACAGAAGGGTGTTTTGAGTACTATAGTGATCCATGTCAGAAAGCCCCAAGGGAGTCAAAGTTTAGTTGCAATATTAATGAAAAAAAAATGGGTGGAGGAAAGCTGTAAAATAAATTTGTAAAATCATTATCTGCAACAATGAGAATTAGTTTAAAATGACAGAGACACTCTCTTATTAAGAGCTCTGAAAAACAGAAATCACATATAGATATCCCCTTTAATACTCATCTCACGGACAAGACTTCATTTTTATTTTTGCCTTCTAAGGCCCCTACTACACATTCACACACACATTTGATTTCTAAAATGTGCAGTGATGCCTTTCTCGGAGTAAGAAATATAGATGAAATATATAGAGATAATTGGAATTCTATTGGCCATCACCTCATCATATTCTGAGCCTTACAGAAGGAATGCAGTTCATTTTATTTAATATCAGACTCAACCAATTCCTTAGTGGTTACTTGCTGTTCCAGAGACTATTATTCACTTGGAAGCTTAGAGTATTTGGCTGCAATAGTAATAATGGTGTCTTAGAGCTCACTTATACATAAAATTCCCTACTTCACTCAGGTCCTGAAATAAGAACCATCAACTATGGCTCTGTGGAAGGAGGATTGTGATTACCTTTCTGTCATTCAAAAGCGGATAGTCCTATGATTGAAACTTTAACCTATTCTTTCAATATCCATTCAAAGCTGAGTATAACAAAAAATCATAATGGAACCAGTCTTCCACACACTCTCATTCTGTCCTGGGAGTGAATGAAACTTAGTTTCTTCTGCTTGTATTAGTTTGCCAAAGGTCTGCCAATGCAAAGTACCAGAAGTGGGTTGGCTTTTATAAAGGTGATTTATTGGGGGTAAAAGCTTACAGTTCCAACATCAGGAAAAGTCCAAATCGAGGCACCATAAGATGTGCGTTCTCATCAAAGGCAGCTACTATTGATCCTGTTGTCTAGAACAAGTGACAAAGCAAGATGGCCGCCGATCTCTGCCGAGGTCTTAGCCTTCCCCTCCAGGTTCACTGGCTCTTGGAGCCCAGCTCCCGGAGCTCAGCCGTGAGTAACCAGACATAGGGCTTTTCTCTTTTCAGGCCTCCTCTATCAGTCTCGGCTGCTCTGCTTTCTTCCAGAGTTCAGCTAAAAGCGATCAGGCATGTGGCTCATCTCTCCCTGGACCTCAACTCTTTGAGCCTCTTGAAGGCTTCTCTTCTTGCAGTTCAGCTGTGGGTGAAACTGAAGTGCTTTCTCTCATCTTGCAGGATCAAATATGGCAGCTCCCTTTAACTGTGTCTATGCCTGTCTCTTTTGTGTCTCTCTTTATATCAGACCCAGCAAGAGGGCAGAGACTCAACCTGAGTCACTACTCACTGACGTAGTCCAATCAGAAGCCCTAAATTGATCTTATCAAGTAATCTAATCAAAGGGCCCTCAATTGCATTTAATTCAATCAAAAGATATCACACTCACAGAAATAGATTAGTTTAAAAACATAATCTTTCTATTTTTGGAATTCATAAAATAATTTCAAACTGCCACACTTCGGATCTTCAAAAGCTATGGAGGTCATGTAAAAAAATACTCACTCTTAAACAAGAAAAGGAAAAAGTTGGTAAGTTGTTCCCTATGTGTTTTTATCAAACTCTGCTTTACTTAGGTATTCCCTCTCTTTCCTTCTACATTTTCCTGGGCTTCAGTAACCAGCAGGAGCTATCCTGTATCTTAGAAAGCTTGGGAAAATCAAAGAAGGCATATGAACTATCCTTAGTCCAAGTAGACCTTCTGAAAATAGAGAGAAGAGCTTCTAGAAAAGGGTTGCCACTTCTTCTGACAATAGCAGCTTCTCACAGGAGACTGTGCATTAGACCCCAATATTAACCCAGCATTACCATCTCACAACTCCTCCCTCCTCCTGCAACAAACTCAATTTCTAAATAATGTGTCTCCAGCTTTGGGAGGAGGGAGTTATGTTATGTAACTAATTATTCAAAATCAACTCCTATTGTATATTTGTATATTGTTTTTAAAATAATATTTGGAATATATTTCAAAAGTCACTACTGTTCTGGGGTACAAATCTTCATTGGAAGTCAACAAGCCAAGATCTATTTCTAACCCCACAACCCATGTAACTTCTAAGCAATAAAGAGGCATTTTAAATGCCTGCTCCTACCGGGGAGCCCAGTCAACCAAGATGGCAACATAGGACATTCCACAGTGTTGTTCTACCACAGAATCTTTGTACATCAGCAAATACAGCAGCGTTATCTTTCTCAAAACTCCAGAAAACAGTTAAATGTTTGCAGTAACTGGGAGAGTACTGAATCAAGAAAACACAACTTTTAAAATGGTAGAAGTTTCTGGTGCCCTTACTGGCATACACACCTCTAATCTCCCAACAGCGCACTCTGGATTCAGCCTGAACACCCATTGGAGGTCCCTCTCACTGTTCCGAAGGGAACAGAGCAAAGACTAACTCAGGAAACTCTTCTTTGGCTCACCTACCCAGAACTTGCCCTGCAGGCTAAAGCAATGTAAGAAACAATTAAGTCAAAGTGGCTGGATAAAGGATACCTGCTTTAGGAAACATAATAGAGCACCCAGGAAGGGGCATGATGGGAAGTCCATTTAATATAGAGTACAAGAGACATTCCAATTCCTGTAAAGAGGGGAATTCTTAAGGAAATGAGCAAGTACAATTCCAGGACAAGAAAGCAGGCTCAGAAAAGACTGAGAGGACCCTGCACTTCACTTTTGCCCTGGACTGAGCTTCTTGATAGGAGGGATAAACTTTGAAGGAGAACCCCAGCCAATTTGCAAATACTGTGAAAGGTGATTTTTACTATGGTTTGTTTGCTCTTGTTAGCTCCTGGAACTCAAGGAAATTTGTCATATCAATAGCTGGATACAAATTTAAGGAACAGAGAGTTCAGGGTCTAAATTCCAGAGTTAATACTTTAAAATATTAAAATGTACAGTGTGCAACCAAAAGATTACAAGACAAACAAAGAAATAAATGATGGCTCAATGAAAAGAACAAGATAAAAATCAAGAAACCATCAATGAAGAAGACTGACATTGGACAAACCAGAAAAATATTTTTTTAAAAATGATCTTCAATATGCTCAAGGAGAGAAAATAAAATATGGAGAAAGGATAAAAGGATCTTAGGAAAATGATGAATGGACAATATGAGAATCTCAATGAAGAGATAGGAATTTTAAAAAGGAACCAAACAGAAATACTGGAGTTGAAGATCACAATAACTGAAATGGAAAATTCCCTAAAGGGTTTCAACAGGCGATTGGAGTTGGCAGAAGAAAGAATGAGTGAACTCAAACACAAAACAATTGAAGTGATTCAGGCTGAGGAAAAGAAAGAAAAAAGAATGAAAAAAGTGAATAGAGCCTAAGACCAGCAGGACACCATGACACATGCATTGTGGAAGTCCCAGAAGGAGAAAAAAGCAAGAAGGGAGCAAAAGAAATATTCAAATAAATATTGGCAGAAAAGTTTCCAAACTTAACAAAAAACAGGGCTATACACATTCAAGAATCCAAACAAACCCCAAACAGAATAAATTCAAAGAAAACTATGCCCAGACACATATTAGTCAAACTGTCAAATGTCAAGGACAAGGAGACTATCCGAGAACTGAAGAAAAAAGCAATGTGTTTTGTACCAGGGAGTCCCAATAAGATTAAGTACTGATTTCTCTTCAGAAACCATGGAGGCAAGAAGGCACTGGGATGAAATATTTAAGGTGCTGAAAGAAAACAACTGCCAACCAAAAATTGTATATACAGTGAAAATGACTTACAAAAATGAGGAAGAGATTGACATTCACAGATAAATAAAATGTTTAAATGGGGAAAGAACTTGAATAGACATTTCTCTAAAGAAGATATACAAATGGCCAATAAGTACATAAAAAGATATTGAACATCATTAGCCATTAGGGAAATGCAAATCAAAACCACAATGATATACCATTTTATAACCAATAGAAAGGCTACCAGTAAAAAATACTGGAAATAAGTGTTGGAGGGGATGTGGAGAAATAGGAACACTCATTCATTGTTTGTGGGAACGTAAGATGGTGCAGCTGCTGTAGAAAACAATTTGGCTGTTCTTCAGAAAGTTAAGTATAGAATTACCATATGACCTGACAATCCCACTTCTAGGTATTTACCCAACAGAATTGAAAGCAGGAACTTTAACAAATACTTGCATGCCAATCAATACTCATAGCGGCATTATTCACAATTGCCAAAAGATGGAAGCAACCTAAGTGCCCAAGAATAGATGAATAGAGAAACAAAATGTTGTATATATGTACAATGGAATATTAGCTGTAAAAAGGAATGAAGTTCTGATATATGCAACATGGATGAACCTTGAAGACAACATGTTGAGTAAAATAAGCCAGACATAAAAGGACAAATAGTTTATGATCAAACTAATATGAACTAATTAGAATAAGCAAATTAATAAAATCAGAAACTAGAATATAGGTTGCCAGGGGCTGGGGTAGGGGTAAAGAATGGGCAATTTATGCTTAATTGGTACAGAGTTTTCTGTTAGGGTGTGATGGGAAAATTTTAGTAATGGATGGTGGTGATGGTAACACAACATTGTGGATGTAATTAACTGCACTGGATTATATATTTGAATGTGCTTAAAAGGGGAAATTTTAGGTCACATATATATTACTAGAATAAAATTTTTTAAAACCATAGGACTGCAACACAAATATAATTATAATAATATTTTTCATAAATTGTAAGAAAGGTACTACACTAATATAATGTGTTAATAATAGGGAAAATTGTGTATACGGGGGGGCAGGGGCAGGAGGTATATGGGGACTCCGTATTTTCTGCATGGTTTTTCTGTAAACTTATGACTTCGCTAATTAAAAACAAAACTTCTCACTACTACCATTGCCCTACTTCTCAAAATTCCATTTGAATCTACACATTTACAACCTCTTTAGAGTAAATAAAACTATTGATTTGAAAAATGATGGCACCAATTATATATAATAAATATTTTCTGTATGTCATCTGGTCTTGGGTTGATTATTAGCAGTGGCCTAACTACTTTACAGAATAAAAACAGGTAATCTATTAGAAATCAGGCAGCCCAAAAGTCCAAGAAGTTTAGGAATTATCAATAAAGGTGTATAAAAAGCAGAATATAGTCAGCAATCACAAAAATAAAAACCAAAATACTTACTCAAGACCCACCATATGTAGGTTACTAGACTATGTTTGAGACAGTTCTCAACATAAGCTCCAATGTACTCCAGTAGCTTCCCATCATATATAAACAAAGCTAAAATCCTCTGCTTATCCTAAAGGGCCAATAGTCTTCCTGTCTAACTTTTCAACCTCATTCTCTGTAGCCACAGTGGCCTCCATGTTGTTCCCTGCATGTACCTGGAAGATGCTGTTCCTAGAACAGATTAGGCATATTCTGAAATTTATGTTTATGTACTTGCTATTTCCTTTTTTCTGGAATGTTTTTCCCCAGATATTTGCATGGCGCTCTCCTTCACTTTATTCAGTCTCTCCTCAAATGTCACTCCTTGGAGAGATCTTCCTGACAGACCTATCTGAAAGAACATCTCCTCAACCCTTTTTCTTTTCTTGCCCTGCTTAATTTTTCTTCATAACACTTACCACTACCTGACATTATATTATTTATGTATTTACAGGCATACCTCAGAAATATCATGGGTTCAGTTCCAGACCACCACAATAAAGTGAATATCTCAATAAAGTGAATCACACAAATTTTTTGGTTTCCCAGTGCATATAAAAGTTATGTTTACACTATACTGTAGTCTATCAAGTGTGTAATAGCATTATGTCTAAAAAAACATAATGTATATACTTTAATTAAAATGTGACACAGAGGCAGGAAGTGAGGACATGCTGTTGGAAAATGGCACCAATATCCTTGCTCACCTTAGGGTTGCCACTGCCCTTCCATTTGTAAAAACGCAGTATCTGTGAGTGCAATAAAGTGAAGTGCAATAAAACAAGGTATGCCTATATTTTTGGATTGTCTTCTTACCAGAATGTAAGCTCAGTGTGGACATTATTTTGCTTTCTACTCTAAGTTCTTGGTATAAAGAAGGTACTAAATAAGTAATTCTAGAATGAAAAAAATGAATGAGCCACTTCAGCATACTACATTGAAGAATGCTTTATGTCTCATTAGGCTTATAATACCTATGCCCAAAGAGGGTTTGAGATTTCTTCAGAGTATAAACAATAGCAAATTTATGAGATCTACAACCATCCTTCACAGGGGTATTTAATTCATGTTCTGAGGTCATCTTGCTTATCTCTGGGTCCACTTCCTCCTCAGGAATGAAGAATGACATCAGCTTTAGAATACTTGGAATATTTTATTGAAATAAAGTTTCTGGTCTAGCAAAGATAGGTGGCTGGTTTTCCCTCACATATTTTGGTCCCTCCATTGCCTTAAGAAAAGAATAGATAAGAATAAGAGATGGGAACTACTTAAAGGAATTCGGATACAGAAATAACTTTTGAATTCAAGTAGAAAAATCACCTAGAAACCTGTAGTAGCAATGGAATATTAACACATTCTTTCAATCTTTTATTAAATGATTGTGGGAAAGAATCATTTACTGATATATAGATCTGAGATTTGTTCTCATAGTCACATGTCTTAATCACTCCCCATTCAAGGCTAATGTTCATTTGTCTTGGGGCTTTTATGCTGAATGGCAAATTCAGCAGTTGGCAATTGCCAGTAGGAAGGGAGATAATATACTCCATTTACTAAAAAACTGGAAAAGGATGTTGTTGGAACCAGAGTCCAGAGAGTTCTAAGAAAGTGAAGAAACTGGAGGGAATGTTGTAATATGCAGATGGACATAAGGTTCACAAAGAACTCCATGCCCAAACTTGGTGAGGAAGCAATGGATTCTCCTGCCTTTGAGGGATTTTTTGAGCTTGGAAAATGTGCATATCAATAGCGACCAGTGAAGAGTGGAGAGGTTTGAGCCCTTTCCCAAAATGCCTTGTATAATTTAAGATTCTCTCTGTCATTGCATGACCCCAGATAAAGGGAGGAAACTTTTCATCCATGACTCAGAATGGGTTTCTAATGATCCAGCAATGAGGAGAAGGTTACAGTGCAGAGTTATGTCATTTTTTAAAACTGTGAAATGTGACATTTCACATGCTAAATATGGTAGAGTAAAATTTAGACCTGCTACATTTACTTACTGCCTATTACATACCAATCACTGTTCCAGGTGGTGTGAACACAATGAAAACAAAAAAGAGAAAATCCTACTTTCATGGAAATTACAACATAGTAGGAAAATCACAGATGTAAAAAGATGATTATAATCAAGAATAATAAGGTATGGAAAGAGAAGCATAGGATGGTACGAATTTGGTGCATTAATGAAAGTTTCCGGAGGCAGAGAAGTCTAAACTGAGACCCAAAAGAAGAGTATGAATTATTACCTATAGGTACAATATCCTAAAGGTACAATACTATAATGGATTTAACATGATGACTTCCAAGACAAGAAAATTTCAATTCTCTAAATACATTTTTACTAAAGCAAAGTGTGTACTACATCTTAGAAAGATTTCCTTCAACAATAGTTCAGCTCCAAAGAGGAAAGCTGTCATTATCTGAAAAATGCTCTTATTTCACATCTCATTTCCTTAATGATGTCAGATAAATGAAGTTTCCTTCATTTGTTTTTCTGAATTTCCGACTTGACTGACTAAGCCTTCAGGAAAAGTTTAAGGAATTACTGTGCATAAAGAGAAGACCCAAGTTACTGATTATGTTTTTTTCCATATTCCTTCATCCTTTACCCAACCAACTTTTATTTTGCTTACAATACATGAATCCTCTATAGGTGCTAGGCATAACAGGATCAAAAATGGCCAGTCCTTCCCTTCAAAGAGCTCACAGACTCATTAAGTAAAAAGTCATAGAAAGGAATAATTTGATAACTGCAATGATTATGCTTCCCAAAGTCACACCATAATGCAATTATATGAAGGCTCTGATATTAGTGCTACCGTCAAAGTAAGGAAGCTTATTCCAAACAATGGAATTCAAAATCCAGGGAAAGTGCTTGTTTATGTTAAAAAAAAAAACAAAAAAAAAAAAACCCATCTTGTAAAAACAAGCTTTAATAATCAGCACCTCCCACTGAGGTAGCTGCCTGCTTAGGACATTCTCCTTATTTATACTGCTATACCATTATTGATTGCTCCACTCTACAACTTCTGATCACCCCACACACCAGGTAGACTTCAGCCTGTTCCTGTAGCACATCTTCTGCTGCTCATCTCATCTAAGGACAAAAAGGGATGACCTAATGGCAATCTCAGAAAAATCACAGGTGTGGGTACATTTTTCTACTGAGAAATCCTTATTAAAAATTAATTTAAATTTAAATTTAAATTTAGAGATGAGAGAAACTATGACTAGATCACTGTATTTGAATCACACAAATTTCTTTAGTAACTATTTTACTAATATATAAGCTTGGGGATATAATTGGTTTATTATAGCACATCCCTGAATAAAAGAGATATTTCAAGCAAAAGGATTTTCTTTTCTTTTCTTTTCTTTCTTTTTTTTTTTTTTTTGGCCATTTAGAGGAAGAGTAAAGTCAGCTAAAATGTACTTAATTCATTGACTGGAAGGTAGGTAAAGTAAGTATAC
>JAQZBX010004263.1:0-61160 GCA_029593785.1 Cabassous unicinctus | reverse complement strand
GGGACTGGAATGGTAATGTTCACTCCATCTCCAAGTGAGAGTGGGCTTATATCCCATGGGTAAGGTGGATGGGATTATCCTGCCTTCAGCTCCAGGCTCTTTCCATTCCCTGGGCTGGCCGTGGTCCATCATCATCGTCTCCTCACCAGGTGAGTTGGGTGAGTCCATTGAGCTGTAGAGTAGGAGTTGCAGCTCCACTGAGATTCCAGGCATGGCTAGCACATAGGCAGGCCAGAGGTTCCAGTCTCTGGAAGTACACCTACAAACCCCAGCCTCACATATAGGTTTGAATAAAAGGGACTGATGGACCATGTACAGGGAGGACTTATTTGAGTCCAACTCTGTCACTCTCAGGAGCACAGATTCCAAAGTAGAGCCCACTGATAAGGCATCAATCTCTGGGACTATGCCCCCTTATATAGGACCTGGATGTCTCCAGAGCCCTCAGGAATCCCTCTGTGTGGGGTGATATCCACTTTGGTGTTCTATGAGATCCAACTGAGGTGAGCATAAGCATTACCTCTGGGATGACCTCCCGACTCTCTTTGAAGTCTCCTAGCCACATGAACTCATTTGTCTTTACTTTTTCCCCCTTTTATTCAAGTTTTTTTTCCAGTCATGTTTCCAGTTGGCACTTGGTATTAGTCCCTCGTTGCCAGGGAGGCTCATCCCTGGGAGTCGTGTCCCACATTGGGGGGGAAGGTAATGCAGTCATATGCTGAGTTTGGCTTAGAGAGAGGCCACATTTGAGCAACAAGGAGGCTCTCAGGTGGCAACTCTTAGGCACCCCATGACAGTAGGCCAAGTTTCAATTAAAAGAGCATAGACTCATAAGGGCTAGTCATCAATAACAAGAACCCAACAGTGGGCTATCCTCTTTTGCCAGACACTGCCCCTTCACTCGGGGGACTGTTGCTGCTCCCTTGGAGAATGTGGCAGAGCTCTCCAGGCTGGGAATTCAGTATTCCCTCATTTATTGAGTGATTGTCTACCCACCATGACCATGCCCCATCCCTCAATCATTTGGACAATTTTGTATATCTTTCATGTATATTCAGATGAAATTACTTCCACGAATCCCCCATCCCAGACATCCCCAACCAATGATCTCTGCAACCCCCATTGTAACCCTTCTGTGACCTAAACCTTCCTTGAAGATGAAGCCCATATAATAAGGAAATACAATTAATAGGAAAATGAAACAATAGTGATAAGCTTAAATGCAAGAGATAAAATACAAGGAAACTCAGAAAAAAAGAACTAAAAATAAAATATAATTAACAGATTGGGATATTCAAAAAAAGAAAATGGGAAAAAACAAAAGAAAAATTTTTTTTCTTTTTTTAAATTTATTTTTATATTAAATTATTATTATTTTTCCTCTTTTTATCACTGCATTATCAGATGTCCAGTGTTTACCGTGACACCTTCCCCCTCTCATTTCCCAGTGTCTCCCAAATTTTCATGTAGTTTTCAAAGAAGTTTCAGGTCACAGCAAAGTCATACACAGAATACTAGAGATTCCCATATACCCAGCCACCCTCCCCCTTCCCCACCCCATATTAAATCCTTTTTTTGTGTGTGTGTGGATGGATGGTAGCATTGTTATAACTGTTATACAGATAGTGAAAATAGCTACTAAACATTGTCAGTGGTTTATAGTATAGTTTACATTTTAGACAGTACAGTTTAATATTTTTTGATATTTACTATGTTCTGTGTCCATTACTGTAAGGTAATGAAGAACATTTCCCATGAGCACTAAATACCCGATTTGATCTTTTCTGTTCCTTCCTCCCCATCCCCCTGGGGCATATGACCCTCCCCTTTCTTGGCTCATGGGATAACAAGATTCATAGTTACATGCCCTGGGTATTCTAACCTACCCTTCCTAATCTACCCACCTGTTAACCCTGCACCACCAAACCCAGTAATATCACTACCCCCCTTTCCTCTCCTTCAATATGTAGCTATATTCTATCACTTTACCATAGATTATGTCCAGATGGGTAATGGCTCGCAACCTACCCTTCTCTCTCTCTCCCTTGTTAACCTATCTTTCAGACAGTGGTTCTCAGATACTGTTAACTTTCCTCAAATCAAATCAGTGAAGTCATAAACTGTTCATCCTTCAACGCCTGGCTTGCTTCACTCAACATAAGGTCTTCAAGATTCATCCATGTTATTCCATGTGTTATCACTTTATTCCTTCTAACAGCTGAGTAATATTCCATTGTATGTATGTACCACATTTTGCTTATCCATTCATCTGTTGATGGGCACTGGGGCTGAATCCAACTTTTGGCAATTGTGAACAATGCCACTATGATCATTGGTGTGCATATATCTGTTCGTGTCTTTGCTTTCAATTCTTCTGGGTATATGTTTAACAGTGGAAACGCTGGATCATATGGAAGATCTATTGTTAGTTTTCTGAGGAACCACCAAACTGTCCTGCACAGTGGCTGGACCATTCCACAATCCCACCAGCAGTGGATGAGGGTTCCTATTCGTCCACATCCTCTCCAACACTTATATTCTGGTGTTTTTTTTAATAGCTGCCATTCTGATGGGTGTAAGATGGTCTCTCATTGTGGTTTTGATTTGCATTTCCCTAATAGCTAGCGATGTCGAGCATTTTTTCATGTGCATTTTAGTCATTTGTATTTCTTCCTTGGAGAAGTGTCTTTTCAGGTCACTTGCCCATTTTTTAAATGGGTTGTTTGTCTTTTTATTTTTGAGGTGTAGGATTTCTTTATATATGCAGGATATTAGGCTCCTATCAGATATATGATTGCCAAATATTTTCTCCCATTGTGTAGGCTGCCTTTTTGTTTTCTTAATAACATCCTTACAGGGGCTTTTTCAGGCCTTTGGGATTGTCCTGAGTGATGTTGTGGCGATGGATATAGGCCATTTTACATCAGCATATACAATGCAGAACTGTGTGGGAGAGAGTGTGGTCTACGATGTGAACTGTGGTCTATGCTTACTGGCAAAGCCCCAGGATGTGTATATCCATTGCAGTTGATGTGCCACACTAATGAAAGATGTTTATGTTAGATATTATGGCAGTTATGGGAGGTGGAGATCATGGGAATCCCTGTAACTTTTGTGTAACATTTATGTAATCTAAGCATCTTTTAAAATATATATGAAAAAAAATAATAACATTTATGTAAGCAAATGCACATATATGCATATATATCTGTATATCATTTTACAAATGTTGCTTTGTATTGTGAAAAATTTGATTTTTACCCACAATTAAATAAATAAATAAATAAATAAATAAATAAATAAATAAAACTTCTACATATATTAAACATCAGTAGCCCATCTCAGTCTTCCTCTTATCTCCCTTAAGTATCCACCACTTACTACCAGGTCTTGAAGATATTTTACTATATTTTCTATAGAAGCTTTATGGTTCTTACTTTTATATTTAGGTTTTTTATCCATATTGAGTTAATTTTTGTATAAGGTGTGAGATAGGGGTCCTTTTTCCTTCTTTTGTCTATGGTTATCCCATTCTATCAACATCATTTATTGAATGGGCTGTTCTGTCTGAGCTGGGTGCATTTGAAAGGCTTTTTAAATATCACTTGACCATAGATCTGAGGTTCCATTCATCTATGCATCTGTCTTTAGGCCAGTAACATGCTGTAGGGATATAATATGATTTAAAGTCTGGAAATGAGAGTCCTCAATCTTCCTTTTATTTTTAATATGTTTCTGACTATTCAGAACCCCTTACCCTTCCAAATAATTTGATAATCATGTTTTCCATTTATTTTAAAAAATGCTGGTGGAATTTTTGTTAGGATTGCATTGAATCTGTATATCAATTTGGGTAGAATTGACTTCTTAATTATATTTAGTCTTCCCATCCATGAGCATTGAATGTTCTTTCAATTATTTAGGCCTTTTTAAAAATTCTTTTAACAGTGAGTTGTAGTTTTCTGAATACAAGTGCTTTACATAATAGGTTAAGTTTATTCCTATATATTTGATTCTTTAGCTGCTATTGTAAATGGAATGTTTTTTTCCTGACTTCCTCTTCAGATTGCACATTATTTGTGTCTTTTAAAAGTTTATTTCATCTAATATAAGTATAGGCACTCCAACTTTGTTGTTGTTTTTGTTGTTATTGTTGATACCGGATGTGTGGAATTTCTTCTTCCAGCCTTTCACTTTCAATCTATTGGTATCCTTGTGTCTAAGGTGAGTCTCTAGTAGACAACATAATGGTGGCTTATATTTTCTTTTCCATTCTGCAAGTTGTGTCTTTTCATTGGGGACTTTAATCCATTGACATTCAATGTTATTACTTTAAAGACAATTCTTATTTCACCCATTTTGACCTTTGGATTTTATCTGTCATATTTTATTTTCACCACTCTTTTGAGAATTTTAGTTACTTTTACTGATACAATCTTCATTTCTAGACTCTCTTTCAAGTTTCTCTTTTCTGTCTTTTCTTTTTAGACTGTCATACATCCTTTAGTATTTCCTGCAAAGCCAGTCTGTTGGTTTCAAACTCTCTCAGGTTCTGCTTACCTGAGAATATACTAAACTTATCCTCATTTTTGAAAGATAGTATTGTGGGATATAGGATTCATGGCTGGAAGTTTTTCTCCTGCAACATCTTAAACATATCATACCACTGTCTTCTTGTCTCCATGGTTTCTGATGAGAAATCTGCACTTAATCTTATTGGGTATCCCTTATATGTTATGCATTGCTTTTCTATTGGTGCTTTCAGAATTCTCTCTTTTTCTTTGGCATTTGACATTCTGATTAGCATGTGTCTCAGAGCTGTTCTATTAGGATTTATTTGGAAAGGAGTATGTTTTGCTTCTTGGACATGGATATCCCTGTCCTTCAATAGGGTTGGGAAATTTTCTACCATTATTTCTTCAAATATTGCTTCTGTTATTTTTTTCCTTTCTCTTCTCCTTCTGGGACACCCATAACATGTATGTTTGCACATATCTTGCTGTCATTTAATTCCCTTAGACCTTGTTCAATTCTTTGCATTCTTTTCGTCATCAGTTCTTTTATATATTCACTTTCCAAGGCCATTTATTCAAGCTTACCAATTATTTCTTCTGCCTCCTCAAATCTCCTATTATATGATTCCAGTGTATTTTTAATTTCATTTATTGTGTCTTTCATTCCCAAAAAGATCCACTTTTTTTTTAAAGTATGTTTTCAAATTCTTCTTTACTCATCCAATATCTTCTTAATATCTTAATCTCTTTAGACATCGCATTGAATTTATTAAGGAGATTTTTTGAACATCTATGATTAGTTTTCTAACTCCTTTATGCCATCTAGAGGCTTATCTTTTTTCCCTTAACAGGGCCATATCATCCTGTTTCTTGGTGTGGAATGTAATTTTTTGTTGGCAACTTGGTATCATCTTGGCTTACTATATGTATTTATTCTGGGTGCAGTTTCTTTCTTTAGTTTAGGGCCTGCTTACACTTTCTCTCTTGCTAGTTGTGTAGTAGGAGGCAAGGATGCAGTTGGTGCTACAAGTTCTGGAGGTTCAATCTGCCCTCATTGCCCAAGGGAAAAATAAAGCTTCTCCCAACTTTTTCCTTTACCAGGGGTAGGGACATAACTACAGCTCTGTGTAATAATCCAAGTCGTGCAGGCCTAAACTCCAGTTACTCAGAAAGTCTGATGAAGTTTCATACCCTTTCCTCTCCTGCCTGGGGCAGGAAGGGAGCTGCAGGTGTGAACAACAGTTTATGTCATGTGGGTCCAAAATGACCACTGTTACTCTATTAGACTTCTGAGAATTCAGTCTGTGCTAGCTGAATATACCTGCAGTTACTCAGAGAGGCTGGTGCAGAGCCTGCCATCTTCCTCCCTGCTAGAGGTGGAGATGAAGCTTAGGCTAGGCTGGCTGAAAGGAGCCAGTCCCTACTGTCACTGTGATTTTCAATCAGCCTACCTTCCCCTCATGCTGGGAACAGAATCAAAATGGCAGCTACCACCTCTTTCTGACTCAGACAAGTTCAAACTTTAACTGTTCTTAGGATTATACTTCAGGCAGCTGAATTTACCAATCAGGAGCTGAAGTAGGTGGCCAACCATCACTCCTTCCCCTGTTTTTGGGAAGTGGAGCTTCCAACTCCAGGCACAGAAGACCTCCTGAGCTTACTTGTGCTGACAGAGTAGAATGATCACTGGCTTCAATGGCTTGGCCTGTATTTTCCCAGAGAGACTGGTGCAGGTCCCCCTGCATTCTTCCTTGCTGGAGATGAGTCTGGGGCTTAGGCTAGAGCTAGAACCCAATCTGGATGGGTTCTGGTAAGGTGGTCCTTACCAGCATTTTGACTTTCAGTCAGCCCTGCATCCTCTCATGGTGGGGGCAGGGTTAAAATGGTGGCTATTGTCCTCTTTCTTACTTGGACATGTCCAAACTTTACCTGTTCTTGGTTTATACCTTAGCCAGCCAAGTTTACTAATCATTAGCTGAAGTTGGTGCTCAACTGTCTCTTCCTCCCCCATCTTTGGGAAGTCAAACATCCAATTCCAGCAGCACAATATCTCCTGAGGCAGCTTGTACCACCAGTGGAGCATGGACACAGGCTTCCATGGCATGGAGTGCTCTATTTATGAAAGTTCTCTGCAGATGGGCAGTTTCTTCCTTCAATTCTTTCAAGGATGTTACAGAACGTTCTTCTGGTCTCCTGGAGCCCCAAAACAGGTGTTTTAGGTAGCTCTGGGTGATTACTAATTGCCCTGTAGCACCAGCTGACTCTAGGAGCTCCTTACTCTGCCGCCATCTTGCTGGTTGTCCTATTGTTCAGGACTTTTGAATTTTTTGTTCATAAGGGTAATCGGTCTCAAATTTTCTGATCCTATGTTATCTTTACTTGACTTTGGTAGCAGTGTAAAGCTAGCCTCATAGAATAAGTTAGGGATTGCTTTCTCCTCTTAACATTTTGGAAGAATTTGAGAAGAGTTGGTAATTCTTTGAATGTTTGGAAGAATTCACCATTGAAGCCATTTGTCTCGTGCATTTGTTTTTGACCAGAGTTGATCTCTTTACTTCTTAGAGGTTTGTTGAGATTTTCTATTTTTCTTGAGTCACTTTGAGGTATTTGTGTATTTCTAGAAATATGTCCATTTCACCTAGATTATCTAATTTGTTGGCATAAAATTGTTCTTATTATTACTTTATAAACCTCTTTATTTGTGCAAGATCAATAGTAATGTTCCCAACTTGAATTTTGGCTTTAGTTATTTCTGTCAGAGACTAAGAAGGCCAAGATTATTTTCCAGACTATCCTTCCTGACCAAGTTACAACGGTTTCTAATAACTCATCTCCTTATATTCTTCTCAATGTAGTTTTAAAATACTCCCAGTATATACACAGAATGTTTGTTCAATGAGTTTAATAATTTATTAACTTCTTTCATTTATTCATTTATTTGGCATAAAATGCCATGTATCTACCATAGATGAGGCATTAGGGGAAGTATTGGGGATATATTAATTAAGTCAGTAATGATGGTGTAAAATTTTGTTTCACTTTTTCTAGATCAAGCTGTGGGCCTCACTTCTCACATGCCACTACCGGCTCCTTCTCCTCTCCTGACTACCTTGAAATCAACCTTACAGATGTTGGGCTGCAGAGTAAAGCAGCTAAGCCTGAAGGGGGAAATAATGAAAAAGACAACTTCAGATCCTAGCTATTCTAAATATCAAACTTGCCCTGACCTCTCCCTTCTCTCTCCCTCTCACCCCTCTTATCCAGGATCCTGAGAGGTTCCTATCTGGGTATTTCTTATATTCTTCCTAACTCCTAGTCCTTACTGACTCCAGGTGGTCTGATTACTTCAAAGGAAAACATTCCAAATGAAGTGGTGCTAATCAAAACCTCAGAAAATCCCTCACCTCTCTCTGTGGAACTGAACCAACACAAGTGCAACCTCAGTAAATCCTTCATCCATCCCAATGATTAAGCCCCATTACTAACTTCCAGAACTTTTTCTCCAATCTTTTAATAGCTTGCTCTATCTGTTTCAATGAAATTTATTTCTACTCTCTCTTCTTTGCTGTAGCAGCCTCTTGGACAAAGTAATCTTTGGCTATTTAATATTATCTTGTGTAGTTTTTCACTTTGGCAGGCCCTAATTTTTTAATTAATCAATCACACCAATAAACATATCACATTGTGATAAGATTTAGGAAGAATATTAAAACATACTGTAAAAAAAGGTAGAGATAACTACTGATACTAATTTAGGATTGGGGGATTAGGGAATGCCTTTCTGAGGAAGTGAATGGTGGTAGAAGTGGTAGAAGGATATCTAGATATTTGTTTCATCTTTTCAATAATAAAATGATAGGATCTGATTCCAGAATGTTTTGTCTCATATAGTTTTACAAAAATACATCTCTTAGTCTATACATGGAATTACATATTTAGATTTTTGATGCTTAGATGCAAATACTTCCTTGCCTGACAGTTAATCAGAGGAATATTTTACCTCTGCTGCACTCAATGCCATCCATCCTATCCTGCCACATCTACCTCTATGGCTCAGGAGAGAGTTGTTAAGATCCTGTGAGGTAATGGTGTGTGGGGTTTTTTGCATGGAAAAAAATCTGTATTTTTTTCAAAACAGGGTGAGGGAGGAATAGACCATTTCTGCAGACTCAAAATGTTTAGAAGACATTTAGGGTTTCAAGGACTTTTAAGAACATTAATGCATACATCTTTAGCTACATTCTCAGGATCAAAATCATTCCCAAATAAGGCCTTGTCTTTGACAATACTCACTTGCTGGAGCTAGGATGGCCCTTCAAAGATGACCTGAATTGATGTGCTTTCTACCTTTGCATCGGGGTACTAGATGTATGTTGTCCCTGGGCAGAGGGTGTAATTTTGTGTTCCCTTTATGCAAAAAACCTAGTGGCCACCAAGAGTCATCCCAATCACTACCAAGGCTCGCTTTCATCTCCCCAATGCAATTATTGTGGAGGGAATCAACTTTAAGTTGATACTTCCGGAATCTGGTGGAATGAGTGCATCGATGAAGAAACCACTACAGGCAGGTTGTCCAGGGGTAACTGTAAAGAATAGCCCAAAACATGAGTCTTTCAGTGCTAAAAATGGCACTTTTTTGTCCAAATCAAACAAGGATGGTTGTTATCTCAGAAGCCCTCACCTTAGTATACTATTGAGAGTTACAAATTTCCCATCTACAATTTTATTGGTAGTGTTGAATAAAATCAGTAGAATGTGCATCACTAGTTAAGTTGCTGGGCCACTGGATGAACATTAAAAGAACTTAAATGTTCTAAAGGGTACTAAAATATTTGTGACATTATTTAATTTTTACTCTTCATCAAGTGAGTCACTGAACAGCAGTACTAATATCTCTTAAGTCATGTCCCTGAAAAAAAAGCAAGAGTCAAGAACTAGCTCAAATAAGGTCATAAAAGAAAATAAAGGATCATATCATGTATCAAACAGCATAGACACCATGTCTGCTAGCAATGGCAGCAGAATCACATGGAGACCTTAGAAAATATAATGCTCCATTAGGATTTGGTATACCTTGGGTGGGAGCAGGAGACCATAGGGAGCTGGCTTTTTAACGGGGCCTATAATGGATTCTTATGCAAGTGACACCAGACCTTACTATGGGAGACATTGCACTTTTTCTGCCATCCACTTTTTAATATTTTTTTAGTCCATTAAACATCACCAATTATGTGTTTGAATTTATGGCCATCTGATCGCCTGGTAAAATACAGAAACCCCAGTTTAATTTGATTTTTTCATAAGAAATGAATATTTCTAAAATCTATTTCCCATGGGAACATATAATAATATAAAAATAACATAAAACATATTATAAACTATTATAATAATGTTATTTAATTATATTTTAAAATATGACATTTTACTATAATAAATTATAATAATTTAAATATAATAGCATAAAATAAAAATAATAAATTAGCCATTGTTTATCTGAAATTCAAATTTAACTGGGCATCCTCTATATTTACTTGTTAAATCTGGCAATCCTACTATCAAGGGAATTTTCAATCATATGCAAAAACAGAAAGAATAGCAGAATGAGTCCATATGTCACCATCACCATTTTTGGAGAATTGTCAACATTTTGAACCAATAATCTTCAATTCAAATGTTTTGGCTATCATACTGTGATATCCATACTGTGGGAGAAGTAGAAATAAATATATTGCTCCCTTACCTTATCACTACCTTTGGGGAATAAGATAAATATTCAAGAAACAATTAGTGAAGAATTAAGTGCTAAAGTCTGTGATGCTGACTGAATATTTTACAGAAGTTCCCAGAAGGGAGAGTCAGTTTTGACTGGGTGATCTTGAATGACATTATGGCTTTCCACAAATTTTTCTTAGATAATTGCATCTTCAATCCTGATTTACAAGTTCCAAGTTTAGTTAAGTCCTCAAATGGGGTGCTATCTTCTGAAAGCTTGATTTCTAAAGGCTTGCAATTTCCAGAATCAGTTTCTGATTTCTTTGTGCCCAACAGTTCAGCCCTCAGCTTATCTCTCTTGTCTAGCATTTTTTATAGGCTGAATGGAGAAGCCAAGCCATTTTCTCTGATTTTACTTTGGAAAGTTCCTCAGCTAAATGCCCAGGCTCACCATTTTCAAATTTTGCCTTCCATTAAACACCAGGAGATATTCTTGCTATGTTCTTTGCAACTTATAAACACTGATTGCCTTTCCTTTAGTTTCCAATAATAGTTTCATTTACTTCTAAGACCTTGTATTAGTCAGCCAAAGGGGCACTAATGCAATATACCAGATTGTTTGGTCTTTGTAAAGGGTATTTATTTGGGGTAGAAGTCCACAGTTACCAGGCCATAAAGCATAAATTTCTTCTCTCACCAAAGTCCATTGCCACGTGTTGGAGCAAGACAGCTGCCAACATTTGCCATGGTTCAGGCTTCTTGGGTTCCTTTGTTCCTGGGGCTGCATTTCTCTCTGGGCTTAGCTCCTCTGTTTTCTCCACAAGGTCAGCTGTAGACTATGAGGCTCTCTGGGTTTTGCTTCTCTCCACAAGGCCAGCTATGAACTCTCAGGCATGGCTCATCTCTATCCCAGAGCCTTCTCTCTAACATCAAAACTCCAACATCAAAACTCCAATTTCAGAACTGCTCCCTCTGTCCTTTGCCTTGCCTTTTATATTTGATTCCCCCACCCACAAAGGGGTGGGGTTCAATGTCCTACTGATGTGGCCCAGTCAACGCCCTAATCAGAACTTAATCATGCCCAGATTAACATATCAGTTTACAAGCATGATCCAATTATATTTTTGGAATTCATAACTACATCAAATTGCCAAATGGTACAGACCTCAAAACATCTCTTTAGCATCCATATCCCTACAAACAGTCTCTTCAAATCTATTTTGGCTTTTTCCATCAAGCATCTCACTATTCTTCCAAAAAATACCCCTTACCCATGTAAAAATTTGTTCCAGAATTTTGGTAATTGCAAAAGAATGACCCCACTCCCTGGTACCAAATTCTGTATTAGTCAGCCAAATGGGTGCTGATGTAAAATACCAGAAATGGGTGGGTTTTTATAAAGGATATTTACTTGGGGTAAAACCTTACAGTTACCAGGCCATAAAGCATGTTACTTCTCTCACCAAAGTTTATTGCCATATGTTGGAGTAAGATGGCTGCTGACATCTGCCAGATTTCAGGCTTCCTGGGTCCTTCTCTTTCCAGGGTTCATTTCTCTCTGGGCTGAGCTCCTTTGTTTTCTCCACAATATCAGCTATAGACTATGAGGGTCTCTAGGCTTTACCTCTCTCCACAAGGCAGACTGTAGGCTATGAGGTGAGCAGCTCTGACTCTCTTCTCAGATCTTGATTCTAACCAGGCTCAGCTGCTCTGCTCCTCTGTGTGCTTACTTCCTGGACTTCAGCTTAAAACTCCATTATCAAAACCCCAACTAACTCATCTGCTCTGCTGTATAGTTTTTGTCTCCCTTTACTCTTGATGGGTGGGGACTCAACATTTTACTGACATGGCCAAATAAAATCCCTAATCATAATTTAATCATGCCCAGGTACAGACCAGTTTGCAAACATAATCCAATATTTAATTTTGGAATTCATAAATCATATCAAACTGCTACAGATATCATTGGAACATTAAATATTCCCTTGATTGGAAGTAGCCCTGGGGTGAAATATAATTTCTAAGAGAGAAAAAATTTCTATTCAGTTGGCCACCTTATGACAATACTTAAGAAATGGTCTATTTTTTAAGTGAGTGACAGTAACAAACTATAGAGCATTATGCATTGAATATTTTTTCACTTTTTCACTATTCTCACTTATAATTGCACCCTGAAATACTAAAGATACAAACTTGAAGAAGAATCTCCTTGAAATATAATGTAGATACAGATCAAGAACTATCAAGTGAACAGTATTCCCAGATGACCCCCTCATGCTCCCTTCTAGTTACCTCTCCCCACTCCCAAGGATAACATTTATCCTGAATTATAATTGCATAGAATAGTTTTGTCTGGTTTTGTATTTTACATATACAGTATCATATATTGTGCACCCAAGTAGTGATAATTTTAAAGAACTCTTTTTATTACTCATGTAATATACACTGAGCATTAAAAAATTGGGTAATCTACCTTAATTTTAATTAGTTTTTAGATTGTACATATGTCTCTATGCAATTTATTTGATCAAGTTTACATGCTGTGTAGAGGTCCTGCAGAAAAAAAAAATACTTTCTATTATATTGTGAGATTTCTGTTAATCATTTTAGTCTGAACATTTTATTATTTAACCACTTTCTCAAAACTTAATTCTTAGATGTCTCCAGGTGCCTTACAATCTTTATAGCACCAACAGTAAGAAGAGAAATACAAGGATAAGACACATGTAATCTGTTTTCCAGCTGGTGTGCTTATTGGGTGCTGGTGACAATTAAACAAACAGTTGTGGTTGCCAGATCTGCCCATGTAAGGACAGTTTTCATATTTCAGAGCCATATTCTTGGACTTGCTCTCAAGAATGGGTTTAAATACAAGACTAGAGATGAAGAGCCAAAGTTTTATTGTTTATCCTGACCCCATTATGAGCATAAGTCCAATTAAGAAACTGTCCATCCATCTCATAAACTAAAAGTAAGTACACTAATCTCTATCCCTTGCAAGACACATGTCAATTAGTGGTATAAATAGCAGGTTTACTCAAAGGTAATTGCTACCTATGATTATAGACCATAAAACATGAAAACTGTGTCCTGAACAGGATCCAGCATTGCCTTGAGATAGGCTTTTTTCTTTATTTTTAAAGAAGCTTTAGAATAAATGAATGCTATATCAAAAATATAGGAAATTTCCCTATACTCCACCCCTCCCTCTCCCACACTTTCCTCCATTACCAATATCTTTCATTGGTATGGTACATTGTTACAATTGATGAACACTGATTGAAGAATTTCTGCTAACCAAGATCTATAGTTTACATTATGGTTTACACTTCACACCACACAATTTTATCAGTTTTGACAAAACGTATAATGGCCTGCATTTGTCATCACAACATCATGCAAAACAATTTCAAAGTCCAAAAAAATGCCCCCCGTTACACCTATTCTTACCTCTACCTCCCCTCAGAACCTCTGTTGACCAGTGTCTTTATATCAAATTTACAGGTTTTTCCATTACTAGAATAATAATAAGTCTAGTTTAGACAAATTTGCATTTTCTCCCTTATGTGTGTTCAGTCCTCTATCTTGAGAATTTCGGTAGAGTGATGCTCACTCTGCTTCTTATTGAGAAAGGGGTTTAGATCCCACGAAGCAGATGTATGGAACTGTCTTGCTTGCAGTTATAGGTGCTCTCTGCTTTTTGGGATGGACATTGTCTATCATCATCCATTTGTTAGTTGTCTTGGGTGAGTCCAATGGACTGGAGAGTAGGTGCTGCCTGCAACTCTGCTGAGGTTCAGGGCTAAACAGGCTTATGAACACTCTGAAGATTTAAGTCTCTGGGACAGATAGTTAATGGGTATAGTCCTAATTATAGGTTCAAGCAAAAGGGGAAGAAAATCCATGTATAGGAAAATTATAAATGAGTCAAACTCTGAAAAGTTATCATATATTCTAAGGTAAGGCCCACCAATTGGGTGCTGATTTCCTGGGGTTGTTTCCCTTCCTATAGCTCTAGATGTCTCTATATCCCTCAGGAGCATCCCTGTTTGAGGCATTGTTTACTGTGGTAGTCAGTGAGATCCTCTTGAGATGTGCATAACCATTACCATTGGAATGACCTCCCAGCTGACTTTGAAATCTCTTGAGATAGAGTTTTTTTTCTATTTTTTCTCCTGATGAGAAAGAGTAAAATTTAATTATTTTCATTTGAAAAAAATTAGGTGTATCAACAAAATTTAAGAGGAAATCAGAACAGAGTTAATGTATATATATATATGTGTGTGTGTGTCTGTGTGAGTGTATCCCTTCATTATTTTGCTTTTAAAGAGGGAAGAACCATCCCCCCAGACATGCAGGAAGCTCAGCCCTCATTTCTTTCTACCAGATGACCTGAAAGATTCACAGCTGGAAGAAAGGGAGTGGCCATCCCCATGAAATGTTTCCTGGGGAAAAGTTCCAGCCATTCTTAGCAGAGATTAATGCCAGGTTATCACCATTGTGGACATTAGAGCTACTGTAACCTTTCAGAAGAAGCCAAATCTAGGAAGAGGTGACTCTGAATCATAGATAGGAACCAATACTGCAAATAAGGATTTTTGAAAAGACTTTTCAGAATTATTTAGATAGATTATCTTCTGTTGATTACAGTCCAACTACATGACATTGTTGTGAAATAAAATCATATGGTACAGGTAAAAACAGGCTATGAAACCCCAGTAACAGTTGTTTGAGTGCCAAATTACTCAAACAACTACCCAACAGTTGACATTTTACTACTGACTACCCAACAGTTCACATTTTAAGAACTTGAAATGTCTAAAACTAGATAAGGTGGTTTCTGAATAAAAAGGGAGAGAGAGAAAAAGGGAAAGGAAGGAAGGAAAAAGATGAAGGGAGGTAAAAAGAGGGAGAGAGGATGAGGTGGCATTATTGAAACTTGACAAGAAACAATTTAGGAAACATTAGCTAATAAGAATATCTTGTTAGAAAGAATGGACAAATGCATAAAAAGTGCAAAATCCTTGCACAAGTTAATGCAGTATTAAACACAGTAGAATATACAGGCCTTATAATTCTTTTCTAATGTCATTTATATAATTCTCCAAGCACTTTTAAAAAATACACAGAGACCAATTCAGGAGCACTCTAGAGAAAAATACAAATTTCTTTGAAGTGGTAGGGCAAGGAGAGGACCTATAGACTCAGTGCAGATCACTCCTGATATACAAAACTGAAACTACATTTGGTAATTGCAGTCAATATGGCAGCAAAATTTTTCTAAGAATGTTGACTGGTTTTGAGAGGGTTGTCTTCAAATATGATCTTACAGCTATCTCTAAAATAATCTTTCTGAAAAATTTATTTTATTAACCCCGTAATATATGGATATATTGTCATTTCTTTCTCCAATATAAAAAAAGTAGCAGTATTGTAATGGGAAAGGGACATAGCATATGCTTTAAAGCAAATGTGAACCCTCTTTGGATTCCTTTCACACAAAGGGATACAGCGTCTTTTAAATAAAAATAATACTTCCTTAAAAATCTGCCACCTAACAATTTTTTACATCATAGAAAAATAACATTTTTGTAAAAAGAATCATAGTTACTTTATTAAAATGGTCTATTTAAACCAGTGGTTATTTTTCATATAAAGAATTTCTAAACATCCATTCAGAATATAAAAATAGATAATACTGAATACAAGGTGCACAAGGCATGTTTGCAAAGGATCAAAATATTTCATTCTCATGAAAAGAATACATCTAGTACATTATCGTACATGTTTTAATCTTTTACAACTCAAAGATATTGCTTTTATTCTTTGATGGCAAGTTACTTATACATAAAGTCACTGGCCTGCTGCAGAATTCCAAACTTACTAGAAATGGATCATGGTATATTCATGCCACATTTCCCCTGAATTCAAAGTTCTGAGACATGAGGCCATGGCCTACATCCCAAACCCATTAACATAAGCATGGAATGCAGGCTGTGGAGATGCAGAGGAGGAGAATTATGGCATTCAGTCCTTTCAAAATTATTCCACTAGATCTTCCATGTTCAAATATGCACTCAGAACCAGATTGACATCCAATCAATTACCAACTTTGCCAAATCCATCAGCAAATAGAGTGTAACAGTTTGGCATTAGTTATGAATTACAAAAATAGATATTGGATTTATGTTTGTAAACTGGTCTTCTCCTCTGAGCATATTAGATTGGATTGGATTCAGAGATTTCACTTATACTTGATTAAATAATGATTAAGGCTTTGATTGATCCTCATCGGTAGGACATTGAATCCCCAACCCCTTGGTGGAAGGCAATGAGATAGACTTTTTAAATATAAATTACAAAATTTTTGTACACTCAGTCCAGGGTCTTGGGATGCAAATTTTCTTTATGATACAATCACTCTTTGCTCTTCAGCATTAACCCTACTCCATTTATTTCCTGTTCTCTTCATCTTTGCTAATTCACCATCCTTTTCACTAGTACCCTTTTGGATGAATCAGATCATATGGGCAGAAAGGAGGAGTACTCTGCTTAGATATAACATCCTTGGTAGTATCTCACCCTTGGCTTTCTCTTCTTCTAGTTTTTCTTATTTCACGAAGTGCTCCAGTGAATTGCATCCTGGGTAACACCTTGTCTTTTTCTTCAACTCCATGGACAAAGAGTCAAAATTAGGTAACAAGGCTGGATGAGTTGTAGATAAATTTTCTCCAACCGCGCAATTTCCATTATGATCAGAAAAGGTGCTTTGTATAATTTCAAACTTTTTAAATGTATTGAGACCTGTCTTGAGGCCAAACATATGGCCTATCCTGGAGAAGGATCAATGAGCACTTGAGAAGAAGAATGCATATCCTGCTGTTTTGGGGTGTAATTTTCTATAAATATCTATGAGGTCTATTTCATTTATCATTTTATTCATGCTCTCTGTTTCCTTATTTATCCTCTGACCAGATGTTGTATCCAATGCTCAGAGTGGTGTAGTGAAGTCTCCAACTATTATTGGAGAGACATCTATTTCTCCCTTAAGTTTTAACAGTGTGCTTCATGTATTTTGGTGCACCCTGGTTAGATGCATATACATTTATAATTATTTCTTCCCAGTTAATTGCCCCTTTAAGTAATCCATAATGGCCTTCTTCATCTCTTATAAGTTTTGCATTTAAAATCTATTTTGTCTGATATTAATGTTACTACTCCAGATCTTTTTAGCTACTATTTGCATGGAATATCTTTTTCCAACCTTTAACTTTGAGCCTGATTGTGTCCTTGCATCTAAGTTGAGTCTTTTGAGCATATAGATGGCTCATATTTTTTATCCATTCTGTCAGTCTACGTCTTTCGATTGAGCACTTCAATACATTAATGTTCAATGTTATTAATGTAAAGGCATTACATACTCCACTTATTTTATCTTTGGCTTTCCATTTTCATATCTTACTCTTCTCTGTCTTTTTACCCTTTAAGTTACCCTTACTAACAAACTTTACTTCTATACACTTCTCCAAACCTCTTGCCCCTGTTTTTTTTTCCTTCCAGGCTGTAGCAGTCCCATTAGTATCTCTTGTAAGTATGGTCTTTTGATAACATACTCTCTCAGTTTTTGTCTGTGAAGACTTTAAACTTTTTCTGATATTTTTGAAGGACAGTTTTTCTGGATAAAGAAATCTTGGCTGGCAGGTTTTATCTTTCAGTATTTTGAATATATCATACCAATTTCTTTTCACCTCCATGGTTTCTGATCAGAGATCAGCACTTAGTTTTATTGAGCTTAGCTTGCAAGTGATGAATTGCCTTTCTCTTGGTGCTTTCAGAATCCTCTCCTTATAGCTGGCATTTGACATTTTGAATAGTAGGTGTCTCTGAGTAGGTCTGTTCAGATTTATTGTGTTTGGGGTGCATTGCACTTCTTGGATATTATTATTTATTTCTTACATAAGGGTTGGAAAATTTTCAGTTATTATCACCTCAAATATTCTTTATGTCTTTTCCCATTCTCTTCTTCTGGGACACCTATAACATGTTGTTTGTACATTTTGCACTGTCATTCTTTTCCCTGGGAGCCTGTTCATTTTTTCCCATTCTTTTCTTTTTCTGTTTTCCTGTATTTTCTAGTTCAGAAGCTCTGTCTTCTAATTCACTAATTCTGTCCTCAACTAATTCAAATATGCTGTTTTATGCCTCCTATGTATTTTTAATTCATCTATTGTGCCTTTCATTCCCATATCTCTGTTACAGATCTATTAAGGGCTTCAACTTGCTCCTTATGTTCACCAGTGTCTTTGGAATATCTTTTATCTGTTAGGCCATATTTTCCTTCAACTCTCTGAATGGATTTCGGAGATTTGTGTGGCCATAATTGATTAGTTTTCTTAAATCCTTAAATTAGCTTCTCATGATGATTTTTGATTTGTTCTTTTGCTGGGCTATATCTTCCTGATTCTTCATATCACTTGTATTTTTTGCTGATATCTAGGCATCTGATTATTTTGGTGAATTTACTCTGATAGTCAAGCTCTCTTTTCCTAGTGGTTTTGTTTCATGACTCCTCTTTGATTTTGGGTTCAACTTATTCTAAATCTTTAAAATTGCCAAGCTTAAGTTATCAAAACAAGGGCAGGGACCCACTAAAGGGATACACACCAGATTCAAGGGGTCTGGGACTCCAAAAAGCTTTCTCAATTCTTGCAATTTCCCATCTTGCCAGCAGATGGCGTTCTACAAAGTCTTTCCATGGAAAGTAATGCTAAGTACAATATCACATCAAAATCAGTTATAGGCATGCAGATTGTCTTGAGGCAAATTTCACCTCTGGCTGTAGCCCTGTGAAACTTAAAATAAAAAATTATCTGCTTCCAATATACAAAGGAGGAACAGATACAGGACAAACATTGCATTACCATAAGGAGAAAATGGAAGGAAAATGGACACAACTGGTTCCAAAGAGTTTCAAAAGCTTGCAGGGCATACTCCATTAGATTTCAAAGTCTGAGAGTCATCTATAGAATGATGTCTTTTTCTCCTCAGGTCCCACTGAATCCAAGGGCTTGACCAAAGGCTGCATACTAATTTACATGCTATCCTCTGGGGCTTGTTTTCTGGAATCTTGGAATTTCCCAAGCCATCAATTTCTGTTTTCTTTGTGCCCAGAAGTTCAGTTCTTAGTTTATCTCCTTCCTCTCACATTTTGTTATAAGCTATAAGGAGAAGCCAGACTGCATTTTCCACATTTATTCTGGAAATCTCTTCAACAAATGTCCAAGCTCATCATTTTCAATTTCTGCCTTCCAACTAACATCAGGGTTCAATTTTGCCAAGTTTTCAGCAACTTTAAACAAGATTTGACTTTCCTCCAGTTTCCAATAATAGGTTCACCATTTCCAATAAGATCTTATCATCCTTTGCATAAATATTTTAACCAATAGTCTTTTCAAAGAAATCTAGACATTTTTGATGAAGCATCTCACAATACCTCCAAAAATACCCCTTACCTATTTATAAAGCCTTTCCAACATCTTTGGTAATTGCAAGCAATAACACCTGACTCTCCTGGTACCAATTGCTGTTTTAGTTTGCCAAAGGGCTGCCAATGCCAAATACCAGATATTGGTTGGCTTTTATTTAGAGTAAATATTATAGTTCTGAGGTCATGAAATATCCATATCAAGGCACCATCAGATGGAGTTTATCACAAAGTCAACTATTGTTGATCTTATTTTCTGGCCACATGGAATCAAAATGTCCACCAATCTCTGCCAAGGTCTCTGTTTTCCTCTCCAGGCTCACCGTCTCTTGAGGCACAGCTCCAGGATCACAGCTTTAAGCAATTAGGCCTCCTAAATCAGTCTCAGCTGCTCCCCTTTCTTCTGGAGTTCATCTGCATGTTATCAGGCATATGGCTCCTCTCTCCAGGAAATTCAGCTCTTTGAGACTTTCATGGGCTACTCTGTTTGCAGCTGAGCTGTGAGTGAATTTGAGTCCTTTCTCTCACATTGCAGGATCAAATATGGTGGCTCCCTTTTCCTGTGTGAATGTGTGTCTCTCTGTGTCTGTTTTTATCAGTCCCAGCAAGAGGGCAGAGACTCAACTTGAGTTATAACACTGGCATAGTCCAGGCAAATGGATCTCACACATACAGGAATGGATTAGTTTCATTTTGGGATTCATAAAAGAACTTCAAACTGTCACAGGAATTAATGAAGAAAGAAACAATCAATAACAACAAGAGTAGCAGGAGCAGCAACAACAAAAAACTTGAGGGGAAAATTCAGAATCCAGATATGCTACAATATATTATCTAAAATGATATTTCCAAAATAAATCAAGTGACTCATACACAGGAAAAACATAGTCAATAGAAACTGTCTCTAATATCCTCAGACCTGGAATTAGCAGAGTTCAAAGCAGTAATTATAAATATGTTGAGAAACTAAAGTAAATCATATTAATGAATAAAGAAAGTAGGGCTAAAATAAGGGATCAAAATGAAACTCACTAAATGGAGATAGAAGTGATATAAAAAGGAACAAATTGAAACTTTAGTATTAAATGAAAAACAATTATGGATGTGAAAAATCCAGTAGAAAAGCTCAAGTTTCAAGATGGCAAAAGAATTAATGAGTACTTGAAGACAGATCAATTTATCTCCTCTCACCATCAGTAAAAAAGGCAAATTAATTGAATAAACCTTGGAAACCTGTAATATAACATTAAATATACCAAAATATATGTAATAGTACATCCAAGAAGGATGGAAAAGGTCATAATATATATTTAAAGAAATAATGACTGAAAATTTCTCAAATGAAATGAAAAACATTAATCCAAATAGGATAAATATAAATAGATACACACCTAGAGACATCATAGTCAAACTGTGAAAGCCAAAGATAAATAGAAAATCTAGAAAACAACAAAGGAAAAGAATTATTTACATAGAAAGAAGCATAACTATGATTAATTGCTGGATGCCATGAGGAAGTGTGCTGACATAGTCAAAGTTCTGAAAGATATGCCTTGGCCAAGAATTGTATATCCAGAAAAGGAAAGTGAATTAAAGGCAATTACAGATAAACAAAGACTGAGAGAATTTGTACATAGCACACATTCCTTACAAGAAATACTAACGGAAGTACTTCAGGCTGAAAAGAAATTATTTCAGCCCATGGCTCAAATCTTTAGGGAGAAATGTAGAGCATTGAAAAAAAATAATGTTGGTTAAAATAATAGACTCTTTAGTTACATATTTTCTTATTTATTGTTTGCTTTAAAATACACAAGATCCTATAAAGCATTAATTATAACATTGGATAGACATTTTTAGCATCTATATGTGCAATATATGACAATAAGAGCAAAAAAAGAAAGGAGGAGTAAATGGTATATTGAAGCAAAGTTTGTCATTTTTCTTGCATTAAATAAACATTAATCTGAAGTATATTGTGATAAATTAAGAAGCACATTGCGATCCTTAGATTACAAATACTACAACATAACATAAAATTAGCAATTTATAAATATCATCTTGGCAGCAGTGTAGAGGATATCTTTGAGAGATTATATTCTAAAGGAAAAGGAACCACATGGAAGGTGGTGTCAGATATGCAGGAAATAAGCAATGAAAACGTTGACTAAGAATAGGGTAACAGGAAAAATAAGAAGGGCTAAATTAAGAAAATCTATTTAGAAAGTAGAATTCACAGGTCTCCATTACTAATTATATCTAAGGGTGCAAGAAGGAGGTGTCAAGGAAACCTTTCAGGATTCTGGCTTAAACAATAGGCAGATAGTGGTAACATTCCTTGTGACCAGAAAAAGGGGCAGAACTTTGGAGGAAGAAATTTAGTTTGAGATACCGATGATATTCCAGTTGGAATTTCAGATGTGGAGCTCAGATGAGTGATCTGGACTAGATGTGAAGAGTTGTAACTTACTGGTATATTGACTGAGTTTAAATAATAATTCTGGATGAAGTCACTCATTGAGATTGCAGGAGAATTGGTAGGAGAATGTACTTTGTGGAACATCAATATATAATGGATAAATAGAGATAGAGCTTGCTGAGAAAGAATAAACAGAGAGTTAGGAGTGATATCAAAAGATGGTGTCAAGTAGGATCACGTAGATTGGAGAATATTATCAAATCAACATAAAACACTGGAAAATCAGAAAAAAATAAGGTCAGGAATGATAAGAAAATGAAACTATCCATTATATTGTAGAATTTAAATGTAGCTGGTAACTTTAGCAGAGAATTTTAGTGGAGTGATTGGCTAAGGTGAAGTGAGCCAAATGAAGATTGTTTAAATTAGAGACTGGGATATAGGGACAGGGAATGTTCTTGACCCTTCCAGGAAGCTTAACTCTGAAGGGAGAGAGAGAAAGGTTTAGTTTAGTTTTAGAGAATCACATGGCTTCAGAGAGGCTGTTTCATTAGTGTTGGATGAGACATAGAAGGGAGACCATGCTTATGTGCCAAAGGGAAGCCAGAGAAAGGGACTAGGTGACATCACAGGAGATGGAGCATGATTGTTGAAGAGGCAGGAGGACAAGTGTCAAATATATTCACTGCAAATCATCCAGCAAAATTTACTCAAACTTTTTTATTCTTCAATGATCTGTCATAGTCTTAATACACAACTTTTAGGATTGATGCAATAAAATCAGTAGGGACCGCATTTTACATGTTTTTGCATTCCCTACTGTAATATTTTGCCCAGTCTTTATTTCACATAAGTGTTCTTATGATAAATAATCAACAATGTGTTATTGCTTACAGGAAATATAAGTTGAAGCTAACTTTTACTCTTTATAATGTAACCTGAATGCTGAACTCCAGCCTTATCTTCTTCTGCTTCCACCACAGCTGCTTTCTACATTCAGGCTGCTGTATTCACTTGTCCATGAACTGCCTTGTTCAACCTAGTGCTTCTGCCCTTCTCCCACCCTAACACACATCATCACCCCCTTTACATTTAGGGAGGCTATGAATGAAACCCACAGCTGTTATAGCCTACAAGGCTCCCTGAGAACTTCCTTTTGCCTATTTCACCTTTTGCATATTCAACCCTCTTCCCCATGTTCAGTTTTGTTCCTTCAAAGGGCCAAGTACCTTTTCTAGCTCATGGCATTGCCTTTGCTGTGACTTTTGCCTGGCGTGCCTTCTCCTTAGTACTTTGCATGGCTGACTCCTTTTCATCCTTCAGGTCTCAGTCTCAATGGCATGTCATTGCTGAGATAAAAGTAAATCTGTGTAAAGTAGATCCCCACCCATTTATGAGTGAATATAAAAGTCTTTCTAATTCCTACCCTGCATTGATAATAATGCATATTTATTTTATCCAGTTATTTGTTTATTGTCCTCCCTTTATTCCAAGTTTTCTGAAGGCTAGAACCTGATCTGCTTTGACTCCATTTCAACTCCAGAGTCTAGTACAGTGCTTGAAAATACTTTGTAAACACACTCCAAATTCTTTTGTAAAAATGAATGAATGAATGAATGAATGAATGAACAAACCCTCCATTGCTTCATAAGCCAGCTTAAACCCTAACTCCATAATGAATTGTAAAATATTAAATTTAATAGTGCATACACTGTTCAATTTGTTAAATAATTTAACTCACTTAATGAGACCCAGCATTCACCTCCTCTAGTTCATACACTATTTATATTCCAGGATACTTATTTTGTCTTTAATCATGTTGGTCTCTTCCTTTTTTCCTTGTGGTAACATATATGTACCATAAAATTAGCCATTTTAATCATAAATTTACAATTTAGTACCATTGATTGTTTTTACAATGTCTTGATAACATCACCACCTCCCATTATAAAAAATTTTCATCACCCTAACCAGAAATTCTTTAAGCAGAAACTCTCTATTTCCCCTTAACCTGGCCCAACCTCTAGATTACATCCTGTATCTATGAATTTTCTTTTCTATATATTTCATATAAGTGTAATCTTACAATATTTGTACTTTGGATTTGGCTTATTTCACTTAGCATGGTGTTTTCAAAGTTCATCCATGTTACATCATGTATCATAACTAAATTCAGTTTTATGGCTGAATATTATTTTATTGTGGGGATATACAAAATTTTATAACTTGTTTGAGTCTTCAGGGTCTTCGTTGGCATGGTCTTATATATACCACTTTGCACATCCAACTTTATGAGTTTTTGGGCCACTTGTTAAATGGACTGGAGTAGCCCACCAAAATGAGGAATATCTTTCCTTGAAAATCCATAGAAGTTAACTCAGCATTGTGCCTCATTTCTGGCTGTTGAAAGGGTCAGATACAACAGCTTATCCTTTATCTTAGAAGGGATATCTTGATGTCCCACAGCACTGGATGCCTAGAAATTTCACTGAGGTGAAAGACCCCTGAATTCTTGTTGGATTTATTTCCCATCTTCTGACATGCAAATATCTTACCAATAAGACTATAGTAGTTGCTACCATTTTATCACTGGATCCAGTCAGCATAGTGCCATCAATGTCAAGTACCAGTTGTTGTCTTATGGAAAAGTGATCACAGTTCTTACAGACTAGATTATGAGATAGGGTGGAAGAGTTGATATATTCCTGAGGTAGGACACTGAAAATTTAGTGCTGTTCTTGCCAGCTGAAGGGAAACTGTTTCTTGTGGTTTTTACTAACAGGCATCAGGGAAAAATTACCAGATCAATAGCTACATGCCAGGTACCAGTGAATGTGTTGTTTGTTCAAACAGTGGTACCACATCTGAAACAGCAGGTGCAATTGGAGTCACTGCCTTGTTAAGTATATGATAATCCATGTCATCATTCTAGATCCATTGGGCCAAATAAGACAGTTGAATGGGGATATGGTGGAAATCATCATTACTACATCCTTCAAGTCCTTTTGGGTGGCACTAATCTCTGCAATCCCTTAAGAATGTGGATTACTTTTATTTTATTTTTTTCAGTTAGGTCAATAAAATGAATTTATTGGGAAATGGGGGGAAGAACAGAACTTGCTTAGAAATGGGAGAGAAGGCAAAAATATGCACCGAGATTTGATGTAGGTTCCTCTCAGCAGAGAGAGCTTAAAATCAACTTAGTTCTACAATTACATTGTTAAATGCAGATTTTTTTGGTATTTTTTAAGCAGGTACCAGTGATTGCACCTGGGACCTCATAAATGTGAGGCAGATACTCAACTAATGAGTTACAAATGCTTTCATGGTATTACTTTTGATGTACTATTTGTTAGGCAGAAGCAGTTCTAGTGGCTCCCACTTGGCCTTTCCTACCATAATAGTCCTTATTCAATAAGTCAGGGAACAAAAATGGGAATTTTGCTACTTGTTGAGTATGTCTATTCCAATTATTCATTCTGAAACTGGGGAATTAACCATAGAATTGGTTTAGGGTCACAATGTACCCACACTGATATGGACCTGAACCAAAATTCCATTGATCACCTGACCTCCATAAACCCCTACTCTGACTGGTGGACCATAGTGATGATTAGGGTCTCCTGGAATTAGTGTCAGTTCAGAGCCATTGTTCAGGAATTGCTAAAGCATCTTATCATTTCCTTTTCCCAAAAGCATAGTCACTCAGTTTAAAGGTCATAGGTTCCTTTGGAAAAAGCTGGGAGGAATATTAATAGGTTCTCTCTTTACTGTATCACCAGTGTAAGTAAAATCTTTGAAAATACTGGAAAGTCATTATATATTTGAAAAACTTGAATTCATTTGTTTCATTTTATTATTTTATCTGCCTCATTGTTGGTTTTCAGTTTTGAATATAATTTTGCAGCAGACAATAAGACACAAAACAATTCTTGCTTGTGAGAACATGAATGATGATTATTATGGAGATGTGAGGAACTACATTGTATTTTCAGTGACTTCCAAGGGCCAGTGTGAGAGTGGAGACATCCTGAGAAATGGAAGGGAATTATTGCTCTTCTCTTCTGCTCTTTGCATCTTTCCCTGTAGATTATGACAAAATTAAAACATCTGTTTACTTCATATTGCATCTTTTAAGAGAACAAATGGAATTTTTTTCTGCAAGGCCATTTGAAAATGTATGGCAAGACAATTTATTACAACTTAAACTGAATATAAAATTTTCCTCTATTTTATTTCATTCCCTACTTAATTCAAGTAGGTAGGTAGGCTCTGTAAAGCAGAAGCTGCCAAAAATATACAGCTCTTCAGATTTGTTTCATAATCAGGTCATTGAAGTGTTCACATCAAGGGAACTGGAGACTGAGGGGAAGGTGTGTTGGAGTGGAAAAGAAGAGTCCTAGATGGTGGGAAAGGTCAGGACCTGACTTATTGATATTGTCTAGGAGTAGGTGGCAACAATTCAGAGAGAAATGGTGGACCTAGGGAGATAAATCTTCTATAGGTTCTCCTGGCCTTGTCAAGCTGCCTGGACTTAAATAGGGCATGGAAGCAGCAAAGCCAATGCTTCAGTAATAAAGGTGTGTTAAGCCTCTTTTCCAATGCCTTGGTACTTCATTATATCCTGGAGAAAATTGCAGAACCATAGACATTAGGGGTTACTCTTAGAAGTAATAGTGTTAAATTTTCTACCATTTGGTAATGAGGCACTTCCAACATGGAGTTTCACTTACTTAAAAAATATATAAAAAAACTTTTTATTGCACATATAATTTTATGCATAGATTCACACCTATAAATATCTATCTTTAATTCATCCATTCAATGAACTAAGATTAACTGTATAAAGTCTACATGGCAGATGCTATGCCAGATGCATATGGGAGAGCACTACTGTATATCTTACAAAATCAAACATAATTCAATTATCTTGGTAGGTTAAATAGAATTGCTGAATTTTTAAGTCATTCTGCAATGTAAAACAAATTCAGGAAATCGGGAGCATTAATTATTAGTGTTGTTTTTTTCTAAATGAACATCCTTCTGTGAGTCTGACCTTTCCTCCTGTAGGCTAGCACAACACTGTTGAACAACCTACACAAAGAACCACTGTCTGAGCCTGGCTGAAATCTGTAGTAACCCTGAAGCAACCTGGACATTTTACATGCATAAAATAAGAATTTGGACATTGAACTAACTCTTTCTTTTTATGTTTATTTCTTTTCCTCTTCAAATGATAGATGTAGCAAATCTGTAATCAAAGGCATGTTGATCCTCACTCAAGCCCAGCCTTTCAGATCTGAGGTCTATGCCAGATATTCTTGAAAATGAAATGACCTGGGAGAAGTTCCCTCACATTTTGGACAGAAATGGGGCCAAGATAAAAATTGTTTTAGTTATCTTTTTGCTTTATAGTAAATGACCCCAAAAGTAGAGGTTTCAAACAACATTCACTGCACTCACAACTTTTCAGACTGGCAATTTGAGGTTCTTCTAGTCTGGTCTAGCCTCAGCTGAGCCTAACTGGACTTACTCATATATCTGCAATCCACTGTCTTATCAGCAGGTGGCCTCCATAAAAACTGTGGAGGATTGATGCAAGCAGAGAACAATGGATTTTTACATGATTGCACTCCTAAACCTCCCAGATGGGTGATCTCAGAGGTCCTGAGTGCAGTCATTTTTTTGGGAGGACAGTCCTAACCCTGTTCCAGAGGCCCCAAATGGAAGTAGATGAAGGGGTTAAGGACATTCACAATAACATTTCCTGGGTCTCAGTGTCAGTAGATGAAATAACAATGGCCTAGTTTCCACTCTTGAGTGATGGCACTTCCAGGAACCAGATCACACAATCCTATTCTGCTAGATATCTATGATGGATGTGTCCTTCAGAGGAGTCACTATGCATTTGTTGACTCAACAAATGTTTATCAAGTACCAACTATGTGCCAGAAACTGTCATAGTTTCTGTTAGTGCAAAGATGAGTTAAAAATGATCTTTACTCCCAGTTGCTACAGTCTATTTGGAGGAGAAAAATTTTTCCCTGAAAATCTCTCATCGACCATGATTAATGTTACAATGGGGGAAAATTGGGTTCTCAGAAAACATTAAGAAGGAAAATCACCTAGTTAGGACATGCTCAGTATACTGTGTCCTAAGTATAACAAGTCAATAAACATTCACAATGTCTTATTCTGTAGCAGTAACTCATTATTTTCAGTGTTCACATGTATTAGCCTATTTCATCCCACATACATTATGAAATTGATAGACCACTCCTTATTTTACAGATAAGGGAAGTAAAGCATGGGGAGGTGAGTTGAAATGTCTATGGTCACATGACCAGAAAGGGGTGCAGCTGGGCCTGAAATGCAGGAGCTCAACTCTTTTAAACACCATGAGCCTCTGAGGCAGGATGAGACAGGGAAGGGGGGGAGAGAAAGTCTTCCCATCAGAGGGAACAGCCTCAATGAAGACTCAGAGGCAAAGGGAACTGAGAGTGGTTCTGAGTGGACATTTTATGACCAGGGCTGGAGAAACAGGTTTCAAACAGTGTCAAATGAGAGGTTTAAGAGAAAGCAACAGTCCAACATAGTTATCAGTCCCTGCTCTCCGGTCACTCTACCTCAATGGATGGCCACTTCTTTGAGGGCAGGGAGAAGTTTCAGTTCATTTTTATTATAAAATCTGATTAGAATTGGGTTGTTATAGGTATCACCTGCTTCAACATTTGTCATGTGTTACTTGTTGCCATGTTTAGGGTCAAACTGGGCACATAGAACTGAGTTATGTCAATGATGATGTCACAAAGGAGTTACTGGAAACCTTGGTGTTCATTCAGATCCTATTTGCTCTTCCATCAGATTGGCAATATGAAATCTGCCTTGTGAGCAAATTTGGCTACCAATTGATGGATACTCAGGACTAAATCAGATTCCCCAACTCAGGAGAGGTTGGGACACCATATACAACTAGGAAGATAGTTTTCCTTCAGAAGCTGTTCTTGGTTCAAATCCCCCAAGATGAAACAGTGATCTAGAGTGAAGAGGCCTTTAAACCTTTAGTTAAGGGTGGAAGGAAAATTTTCTATGATTGATTAGAATTGGATTGTTATAGGTGTGATTTCTCCTGGGTCAGATTTCCCCAAATTGCTCTTGGACTTATTTCCCCATGGGCCAAAGGAAAGAAAATAAAGGATTTGGAGTGAAAGGATGGATCTCACTGAGTCTTTCACTGAAGAAGTACTTCCCATGATTTTGTAGACAATTAAAATATGAATGGATAAATGAAGGGTAAATTAGGAAACACAAAAATTTTATGTTCAGTGTGAGGGGATTTTCAGAATAGGCAAAGGCTATTTACCCAATTATCAGGTCTGAAATCTAACTGCTTTATATAGATGGCAAAGGAAGAACTAAGTAGGTAACTGGGATAAAGGGGTGTGGACCTTGGAAAGAGTGGTTAGGAGATGCATATTTCATTTTTAATACATTTTCTAATTAGATTGAATGCATCTTTGGAGAAATTAAGAAAATGAAATTGATCAGGACTTTATGGAAGTGGGTGGCATGGTGGAGGACACTATCTCACATTCATTCTAGGGGTCTCTATATTTTTGAAACCTACTGCCCCATCCTGAGAGCAGGCACTTCTCTATCATCTACCCATATCTAGCAAAGAACCTAACAGTCTATAACAGTGTATTCTCAATTTAGGTTCACAGCTTTAATTCCTGCTTTACCTAAATTTATTTTCTGCAATAATTCTTAGTTGTGTACTCTTTCTTCAGTCAGTTTGCCCCCTCCCCCACTCCTTCTACACTGCACCCCTGTGCTGCTCTCCATTGGCTCAGCCCTGCTTCTTGTTCCCTCTTAGTCTTCCTTCAGGCCTCTAACACCCTTCATGGAGGTCTGTCCTCTCTATCCTATGTCTCTTGCTGGATTTTCACATTTCCCCATGCCCTGCCACCACAAAATTTATGCTTCCATCCTTTTCTTTCTTCATCCTGCACTCTCTAATCCTTTCCTGTTATTCAGAAAACTATGGATATCCTTAGGCTAACATCATTTTTATTCCACAAACCTTGGTTGAGGTTTTTGTCATGGTCATCTGACATCTGAGGTTTGTGGAATCAAAGCGTTCAGATACAGACATCTGTTTTCTACCTTCAACCTGAAGGAGATCATCTAATAAGGGCATGTGAAGTGGAGCTTCTGTTCTGAGAAAGGCAATTTTAACTTTCTTTTATTGCTTTGTTATTAGAGGTACAAAGAAGACTTGTAAGAGCCTTGACAAAATATACAAATTATTTCTTTCTAAATATGATTAATTCTATATCAGCTTTCCTTTAAAAATAGGTTAAAAAGATGTTACCATGTATCCTGTTTGAGTGTTTCCAATTGAAATTTGCTTAGAAAATTACTTACATAGAAAAATTCTTTCAGAGACTCACATAGTATTACAAAGATTCAGGAATATGAGATTCCTTCTGGATTCATACAAATCAAGCCACTCTCTTCCTCAGATGACAGATTGTATTGTGTCATAGTTGTCAGGTGCCTCCTTACTCACAACTCACAACTTTCTCAAATCCTTCCTAAAATATTTTCCACAATTTCCTAGTTCTTCTTTTCAAAATGGCCTCCAAAACAAATACAGAGTATTGACTCAAGCAAAGGACAGTGGATTTTTACAAGAAAGTACTCCTAAACCACCCAGACAAGTTGATCACAGAGGTCCTGAGCTCAGTCTTTCTTGTGAAGTCAATCATAACCCTGTTATAGAAGCCCCAAAGGGAAGTACATGGAGGGGTTAAGGGCACTCACAATAATATTTCTTGGGTCTCAGGATCAGTAATATGGAATAACATTGGCACGTCCAGCAGCCAGATCACACAATCCCAGTCTACTGGATTTCAATGAAGGATGTGTCCTTTGGAGGATTTACCATATATTTGCTGAACCTAATATGTGTCAGACACTGTCATAATTTCTAGAACTGCAAAGGTGAGGTAGAATTAGTCTTTACCTCAAGTTGCTACCATCTATTTGAAGGAGACAGATTTGTGACTGAGAGTCTCCCATGAAACATAGTAAGAGCTATAATGGGGAATAATTGCATGCCCTGAATCATTAAACATGAAAATCTAGTTAGGATACACTCAGTAAGTATGACCTAACTATAATAATGACAACAAACATTCACATGTTCTTATTCTGTACCAGCCATTCAGGATTTACAGTAGTCACGTATATTAACTTATATTATTCCAACTACAACAGTATATGATGAGCAAAGTCTTCCCTATTTCATAGATCAGGGAAATAATGCATAGAGATCTCAAATGAAATGTCCAAGATGACAAGAACAGAAAGTGCTGGAGCTGGGACCCAAATACAGGAGATTGGCTTGAATCAACTCTCTTAAACACCATGTGTCTTTGAGGCAAGGTGAGCCAGAGCAAGGGAGGGAAGAGAAAGTCTTCAAGTCAGAAAGAACAGACTGTGTGAAGACTCAGAAGCAAAGGGAACTGAGAGTGGTTCTGAGTGGTCCTTTTTTGAACAAAGTTGGAGAAATAGGTTTCAACCAGAGTCAAATAAGAGGTTTGGGAGAAAGCAACAGACCATCTTGGTAAGTTGTCATTCCCTGCACCACCATCACTCTACCCCAATGGATGGCTACCTGTTTGACAGTAAGGAGAAGTTTCAGTTTATTTTTATTACAAATTTCTTTCTCCTTGCAATCAATCTCCTGCTTCAACAATTGTTTACTGTTTTATCTTGCTATTTTTAGGATCAAACATGGTTCGTAGAACTGAGCTATGTCTCTGATGATGTCACAGAGGGGTTACTGCAAATCTTATCACTTATTCAGGTCCCAAGTGTTCTTCCATGAGGTTGGCAATCTGAGATCTGCCTGTGGGGGAACAAATTTGGCTACCTATTGATGGGCATTTGGTACAAAACTATTCCCTACCTTGGGAGAGGTGGGAACATCACCTACAACTGGGAGGTGAGATAAAAATTCTTCAGAGGTTGTTCTTGGTTCACATTCACCAAGACAAGGTAAACCAGTGATCAGGGATGAGAAGGCCTAACTTTAAGCCTTTAGGTTAGGATGGAAGGAAAATTATGCCTGATTGATGGGAGCTGGTTTGTCAGGGATCTGATTTTTCCTGGGTCAGATTTCCCCTCATTTCTCTTAGACCTGGTTTCCTGTGGGCCAGAAGAAACAAAATAAGGAGTTAGAAGTGAAGGTATGAAGTTCACTTAGACTTCCCCTTAAAAAGTTCTTTTTATCAATTATGAGACAATTAATATATGAACGACAAATTAATAAGTAAAAATCAGAATTCTACTTTGAGCCTGAGGGGCATTCCAGAATAGGAATAGACAAGTTACAGAATTATCAGGACTGTAATTTAATTATTTTATGTAGATGGAAAAGAGAATCTTAGAAGGCAACTGGAGCAGAGATGTGCGTGCCTGGGACAGGGTGGTTATGGAGATTGGTACTTCATTTTTAATTACATTTTCTAATTAGATTGACTGCATCATTTTTATAAGAGAAGTTGTGAGTATACAAAGCAATCATGCATCACATATAGGATTCCCATACAGCTCCTTCCAATCATATCTTATATTGTTGTGGAAAACATTTTTATAAATGAAAAAACTACATTCAAATACTACTAACAATTGTCTTGCTATGGTGGTTACAGGCCATGTTAAATTTCATCAGAATTTATAAAAGTGTATGTAAACCATAATGTAAACCATTGGCCATGGTTAGTAGCTATGTTTCAATATTTTTACATCAGTTGCAAAAAATGTACCATCCACATATACAATATTATTAATAGTGGAAGAGGGTAAAAGGGGAGGATATTGGGTATTAGGGAGGCCCTTGTATTCAGTACATGACATTTCTGTAAACTAAATTTTTTTTGAAGACAAAATGAATAAAGTAAGACCCTAGGGGACTAAATGGAAGAAAATGTCACTGTACATGTAGGACAACAGATCCTATATTGATGAAAGACAAAATGTCAAAAAAAATCCTTAAAATATTTTTTCATTATTTTTACTATCCCAAAATTTTTAATTTTTATGTTTAAAATTTTTAAAATATTTTACTTCTTATTTTTAAGACTACCATTATTTCATTTTCTTTTTAATTGTATTTGGCTATATTATTTGCTTCATTTTTGAAAAAGTTCTCTATCACAGAAGGGTTACAATTGTGGTAGTGGAGGATCATTGGTGTGGGGTGTCATGATGGGGGAAATATGGGAGGAAGGTCATGTGGGCATTCATATAAGGCATAGAAATGTGTTCAAATGTTCATGGAGCATTGTCATGGTGGGTTGAGATAAACACAATAACCAAAAGAGTATCAAATTCCTATCCTGGGGAGCTCTGCCACATTATCTAATGGAACAGCTAGAATCCCCTGAGTACAGGGGCAGTGACTAGTGAAGGAGGATGGTTCATTGATGGGCCCTTGATATTGATGACTGTGCTTGTGAACCTTTACTCTTGAAATTGAAACTTAGCCTACTATTATACTGTTCCTAAGGGTTACCTCCTGAAAGCCTCCTTGTGGCTCAAATGTGGCCTCTCTCTAAGCTGAACTCAGCATATGAATACATTACCTTCTCCCAAGTGTGGGACATGAGTCCCAGATGTGAACCTCTCTGGCACCAAGGAATTATTCACAAGCACCAACTAGCAATGCAAGTGGAAAAAGACCTTGGCAAAAGGGGGAAAATGTAAAAACAAATGAGTTTAATTTGGCTAAGAGACTTCAAAGTGAGTTGGGGGGTCACTCCAGAGGCTACATTTTTGTATGTCTTAACAGGATCTCATAGGCTGCCAAAGTCAATACTACACCAAATAGTGGGGCTCCTGAGGGCTATAGAAATATCCAGAAATTATAGTCAGGGAAGATAGTTCAGGAGTTAGATACCTTGCCAGTGGACCATACTTTGGAATTTATGCTCTGCAGTGTGACAGATTTGGACTCAGTTGGGGTTCACTACACATGGCTCTTCTATCATTCTATTTCAACCTATAATTAGTACTAGAGTTTGTAGGTGTATGTCCAAGAGATGAAATCTCTGGGCCATCCATGTGCCAGCTGGGCCCTGAATCTCAACAGAGTTGCAAAATCTATCTCCAGTTCATTGGGCTCACCCAGGGCAACTAACAATGAGATTATGGTAGACAACGACCATCCCAAGGAACTGAGAGAGTCAACAACTTCAAGCAAGATTGTCCCATCCATCTTCCCTATGGGATCTAAGCCCCCTCTCAATTAGAGTTGGAATGGATATCACCTTCCCAGAATCCTTAGAATTGGGAATGAACAATGGGCTAAAGTATACTTACTGGTATACTTCTATAAACATTGTGATTCCAGCAATGGAGAAATTATATAATTGATGTGGAGGCAGTGACCACTGGAACTTATGCACATCTCAGCAGGAACTCGTGACTGCCAATGTAAATATAACCTCAATTAGTGGGGCTTCTGAGGCCTCTGAAGATATCCAGACACTATGGGCAGGGCAGACAGCTCAGGAGTTTGGAATACTGCTAATGGGTCCTACTTTGGTTGTATGCTCCCCAGTATGACAGACTTGGACTCAGTTCAGGTTTCCATACACATGGCTCTTCTGTCCCTTCTATTTGAACCTATAATTAGTATTAGAATTGGTAGATATATGTCAAAGAATCTTAAATCTTCAGACTGTTCATGTGGCAGTTGGGCCCTGAATCTCAACAGAGTTGCAACAACTTTTCTCCAGTTCATTGGTCTCACCCAGGACAATTAACAAGGAGGTGATGGTGGACAACCACCATACCTAGGAAATGAGAGAGTCTAAAACTGCAAGCAAGAGAGTCCCATCCACTGACCATATGGAATTGAAGACTCCTCTCAATTAGAAGTGTTGAAGACATCACCATCCCAGAATCCTCAGGATTGAGGAAGAAACTATGGACTTAAGTAGACTTACTGGTATTCAACTAAAGACTTATTGTAATTCTAGCAATGGAAGAAATTAAACCATTGATATGGAGGCTGTGGCCAGTGGAGGTTCTAAGGGCAGGGAGAGGGAAAAACACATGTAATATGGGGGCATTTTTGGGACTTGGAATTGCCCTGAATGACATTGTAATGACAGATACATTCCATTATATATCTTGCCATAGCCTACTGAATTGGGTGGGAAAGAGTGTAAGCTACCATGTAAACTGTTTTCCATAATTAGTGGTAATACTCTAAAATGTGATCATCAATTGCAATGAATGAACCACACTAATGAGAAATGTTAATGTGGGAAATTGTGGAAGATGTGGGGAGCAGGGCATGTGGGAATCCCCTAAATTTTTAAGTAATATTTATGTAATTTAACTAGCTTTAAAAAAACAAAAAATGAAAACAAATACAAAACAAAAATAGTCCATAACTTATATTAAAGGTATTTTGCCCATAAACCCCCCAATTGTTAATACAATGTACTAGTATTTTACATTTACTATAAAGCATGAAAGAATGTTCCTCAAAAGTGTACTGTTAATCATGGGCCATCATCTTGAGGACACATACTTAATAGAAGAAAAATGTATTACCAAAAAAAAAAAAAAAAAGAGAGAGAGAGAGAGACAGAGACAGAGACAGAGAGTGTAAGGCCAGGTTAGATTTCATATAATCCATGATCAGTAATGCCCTGTAGAGGAAGACACATTTAAATGTTGCTAATAATTCTGACATCATTGAAATCAATGAGGACATAATTCTGTTTTGTATGTTACACTGTAATGGTTGGACCCAATAATCTGTAAGAATGACATCAATAACTGGTTTAGTGATTTTACTTTCCTATATGCCATATTTAGTTCTGGATTATCAAATTCTTATTTAGGAATTCTTCAAAACTTATTGGAATGAATTACCAAGATAACACTCGGTCAACACCTACTTTTCTGTGGCAAGAAAGCTCAAAACCTTTTACAACATTACCCCCAAGAAAATATTATGGACCCACATGGACTATTTTAATTAATGACTATGCATGAGAATGAGCAAAAGTAAAATGATGTACCGTCCTGCAGTCCTGGGTCAATTCTCCTCTATGAAGAAACTTACTGAATCCTCATCATCACACCACTCTTTCCATAGGCATCAGAGCAAGAAAACAAAAAAGTGAGTTGGGGAGTGGAAGGAGAGAAAGAATGAGAAGGAACATGGAGAAAAATTTCCAGAAGGACATCACAGATTATGTACAAAGTCATGAGAGCCTTCACTGCTCAATCCAAAGAATGGATTCCTGCTGTTTTTCAGTCTACCCAGAACAGACCTACCACTGCTCTTATGCTAGGTCATAACCACTCTCAAGGAATTGAAAATAACTACAAGGAGTCAGAGGTGGACTCAGAAGAGGAGTGAATTAAACTAATATTCAATCCTAATGAGATTACTAGGAAAACCCCCTTGTTTGCAAAACGTCTTCCTCAGAACTCAGTCAGCCAAATTTCTAGGAAGAAATGACCATATAAATGAGAAACTCTTTACACCACAATGACGAGACAGTCTAACTAATCCCACGTAACACCAGATATATCCATACTTACCCAAGGATGGAGCTCCTATTCAAGGCATGCTAAATTAGGCTGCAGGACCTTGGTTCCAAAATGGCTCCTGGCAGAGGAGGTTGAAACCGGTAGGAGCAGGCTCCATGTGGTCTATATGGGTACAGGAAAATGTGACCACCTGGTGGCACTGGTTGTACGGCATTGCAGTTTGGCTCACCCTTCCTCCACCATGGGTATCCCCTGAGGGTGTGGCTTGAATATATACACTGTCCATTGCTTTGGGCCATGGGAGGGCAGGGAGGCAGGTGAGAGGGAAACTTTGGATGAATTCTCCTAAATTGATGACCAGGCTGAAAAGAACATACAAGAATGAAATAAAAAAAGGATCTCTTCCGAGTAACAGGGTCATGAATATCTAATTCTGATTAGAGGTAGTGGTTGAAATATAGATGTATTATGAATAAATCAGGAGACAAACTGATAATTGAGGGGGAAAAGTAGTAAACACATGAGAAGCTGTGAAACACACACAACCTCCATGCCAAGTGTTACGTATTAATAATGGGAGGAAATGGCAAATATATGCCAAATATGCTCTCAGGACTGAGCTTAGTGGTCATAGTCTGATGATAATAACTCATAATCTGTAACAAAGTGCCATCACGGTGTGGTGTGTTGATGGAAGGCTGTTGTATGTGGAGTCTTACAATATGCATGATTTTTTTTCTAAGTTCACTTTCTATAATAAAAATGTTTGAAAAATAATAATAGTCTGGGTTAGAGAAAATTACATTAAATGTATGATATGGACTCTACTGAGGAAAAACCTGTTGATATTTTTTGTGTACATATTTGGTGTCTTTCAAATAGAAAAACCACTTTCAAAATGCCTGGCAAATCACAAACATTGTAAATGACTCAAATATATAATATCCTTTGAAAATAAAATTTTTCCTAAGAATGTGTGCACTACTGAAAAGATAAGTATTCATTACATGAAAATGCAAGGGTTTTATTTAGCTCCTCTGAAAAGTTCAATCTTGAAACATGAGAAGCCCTCCAGGATTTCATTCACTGGTGAAGGTAGTTGGTCCAACAATTTCTGTACAATTTTTTAAAATTAATGAAAAAATGGTAACTACCCTTACTGGAAGAATAAAGATAAGCTAGATCTAAATGTTTTTCTCTGATTTTTATTCTTTGAATAAGCCCACTTTTGATTAATTTAGAGGAGACCTTTGTGGATTCATTTATAAATCTCTCCTCTAATGATAGCAAGCTCTAGATTTTCTTTCACAGAAAGCATCTCTGATTAGGCTCATAATTCTTTGTGATTTTCTCCTGTATAAAGGGATTCTGAGGCAGTTATCCATATGTAAATAACTGCTGTGAGGTCGCATTCTCCTTCTTTGAAATCATTTGAAGTAAAATGAAATTTATTCTTACAGCAAAAACCAAGGCTGCCAGCTCACAGAAAATCTCTCTGACAACAAAATGATGCACATTCTCCAACCTCCAACTCTGAGCCAATGGCATCCAGATGATCCTACCCAACCCCGGGGGGTGGGGGGAAACATCCATAGGCTGAACAAGGACACAAAATTCAGCTGTTCCCCAGATGTCAGGCAGCGTGACTCCTAAGGGTCAAGAGATGCATGGTCCAGTTCAAGGGTACAGCCGTGAATGCACCCATGAACACATCCTTCAAATTTGAAGAGCAAAAAATGGAAGACCAAAATAGAGAAATAGGCAAATGCAAGACTTTTGTGTGTAACTATTAACACCCTCTGTTCAGAAAATATTTTTTAATGAAGTGTACAATTCATTCCTAAATGTACAGAAAAATTGTGTGTATAGTAAACAGGGATTTTCAAAATAAACAGGTGTAACATCATACACGTGCCCCATACAGCAGCCTCCACCTACTCCTGGGATTGTGGTATAACAGTTGTTAAAAACTATGCAAGAGCATCGTGAAAATTTGACTACTAACTGTAGGCCCTATCTCACATCAGGTGTATTTCCCACAAACTACCCTATTTTTTTCTACAAATCAATTTTATAGACATTTAAAAATAAAGAAGTAAACTGAGGCAGAGTGTAAAATCCATGGTATTTGCTATAATCAAAGAGGTTTGTTTTCATCAATTCAATAATTATTAAAGCATTTTCATTATTTTAATAAAAGGACCAACAAAAACTGGACACAAAAACTCACACATAAATGCCTCCCCTCACAATCTTGCCATTTCCCCTACTATACACAGCAGTAATATTTATTAGTTTTGAAGCCATTTTATTGAGATATATTCCCATGCCATATGGTCTAGTCAAATCCTAAAAGGAATGTTTTTTTTTTTTCAATGCAGCTAATAAGACCTTTAATATAAAATTGAAAAATGAAAGAGAAACAAGTTAGAAAGAAATTACAAATTTCAAAATAGAGTATAAGGGATCATCCAGTAAGCCTCAAGCCCCATGGGACAGTCCTACTATGGCAGCTGATTTTGACTGCGTCCATTGGTTGGCAAGAGGTACTCCCTGACCCAGGGCTAAGCAGCCAGTGGCTCTGTCAGGCAGTGGATGTCCCATGCCGGTGTGGGGCGGGGAACACGGCAGATGCCTGTGAGTTCAGCTCAAAAGGCGTGACTTCTAAAGGACATCGTTGGGGGTGGACCATGCACAAACACAGCTCTGGGCAACCAGAATCCTTGTATGTATGTTAGCGTGAGGACTACCTTTAACCCCCTGGGTTCCTGCAGAGCTCCTGGCAGAACCATGATCAACACCACTGACAGCTCCCACACCTCCCCTTACCTAAAATCACCTGAGAAACCACTTTGAGGCTGTGCCATAGAGACCTGTGTGCATCAGGACCATGGGGACCCAGTGTGAGCCTTAGAAAAGAAAACCTTCCTGCAGGGAAAGCACTGGGGTCTCCACCCTGACCCCACTCCTCTTGTGGAACCAAGTAGGCACCATATCTCAGGCAGTGCCGTGACATTTCAGTGGCTCCTGTTGCCTTACTATGCTCCCTATGGTGCTGGATCCTAGCCTTGCAGGAGCACAGACCACTGCAGGAAAATGGACCTGCCAGTCTTTCCTAGGTGTTAAAACATTGCATGGGGAAATGGAAACTGGAATCTCAGGAATCTGTATGCCCTTCTACACCTTGTGGAAAGGACATATGTTATAAAATCAAGAATTGTGCCCATGATTTGTGGAGTACACAGATAGAAAATAAAGAAAAAATGGCAGAAGGAATATCCAAATATATAATGGCATATTCAGATGTAATGAAAGGCTGATATGTACAATCATGGAACAGAAATAACCACATACAATTCTTGGTTTATACCATATGTCCTTCCACAAGGTGTGGAAGTGCATACATATTCCTGAGGTTCCAGTTTCCATTTCCCCATGGAATGTTTTAACAACTAGGAGAGACTGGCAGATCCATTTTCCTGCAGAGGTCTGTGCTCCTGCAATTCAAGGACCCTGTAGCATAGGGAGCATAGTAAGGCAAGAACCGCAACCGAAAAGTCTGAGCATTGCCTGAGAAACGGTGCCCGCTAGGTTCCACTAGAGGAGTGAAGTCAGTGTGGAGACACCAGCGATGTCTGTGCAGGAACGTTTTATTGTCTAAGGTTCACACTGGATCCCCATGGCCCTAATGTACGCAGGTCTGTGGCACAGACCCAAATTTGGTTTCTTGGGTTATTTAAGGGAAGGGAAGGTGTGGGTGCTGTCAATAGTGTTGACCATGCTTCTTCCAAAAGCTCCGCAGGAACCCAGGGGGCTAAAGGTAGTCCTTACCCCCAACATACACACCAGGAGTCTAGGCACCCAGTGCTGTGTTTGCGTCTGGTCCACTCACGAGGATGTCCTTTAGAAGACACACCTTCTGAGCTGGTCTCACAGACATCTGCCATGTTCCCTGCCCCACCGCAGTGTGGGCCATCCGCTGCCAGGCAGAACCTCCGGCCACCTAACCGCGTCTCTCACCTAAGCAGAGTCTCTCGACAACCAAAGGAGCCAGTGGAAATCGGCGGCCATAGTAAGACAGTCCTCGGCGCTCCAGGCTTATTGGACATTCCCTTACTCTCATTTAAACTTTGTAATTTCTTTCTAACTCATTTCTCTTTCGTTTTTCAATTTTATGTTAAAGGTCTTATTGCCAGCATTTAAAACAAAAAACAAAAAACATTTCTTCTAGGATTTGGCTAGAAAATATTGCATGGGAATATATCTCAATAATATGGTTTCACAACTAATAAATATTACTGCAAAAATAGCCAGAAATAGCCACTGTTTATAGCAAGGGAAACAGCAAGATTGTGAGGGGAGGCTTTTATGTGTGAGTTTTTGCGCCTGGTTTTTGTTGGTGCTTTTATTGAAATAATGAAAATGCTTTAATGATGATTGAATTGGTGAACACAAAGCTCTTTGATTACAGCACATACAATGGATTGTACATTTTGCCTCAGTTGACTGTTTATTATTAAGTGTCTCTATAAAATTGATTTGTAGGAAAAAATAGGGTGGTTTGGGGGAATTACACCCTTCCCAGTGCTGAGTTGTGCTAACTCTCTTAACTCTCAGGAAAATGCTCTGAGGTCTATGGTATTTGAAATTGATGAAACTGAGGCACTTCGATGGTAAGTAATTTGCAAAAGGACATGAAGTCAGAAGGTGTCAGGTCTAGGACTGGGACAGTGGAATCTGGCTCTGGAGTCTATCCTCTAACCAGGACTCCTGTCACCCCTTGTACAAATTCCCCAGAGCACCCCAGCTATTTTTAGGAATCCTGATGTGGTGCCTCCTGAACCCTCTCCTCAGGGGATCAGGGAGACTTTCCTTCCCTTTCATCATATGCTCAGACACTGTGTATTTGTTACTCCCACTCTGCCTCTTTATCACCTGCACTGGACCACTGGCTCACCTCAAGGAGGCTTCTAGAAATCTCGGGCTTAATCCATATTGTTGGGTGTATGTTGGGTGATGGACTTGAGCTTTGTCAGTATGAAAGCACCCACAGACCAGAGGTGAGAGAAATTCTCAACACTGATTTTTCCATAAGTGGATAGAAGCTAATTCCCTGGACAGTTGTCCCTTTCACCCACTCCTGCATTCACTGTCCCAAGATAGTGCAACCTCCCTTCTCCAGGTGTCTGCCTCACACAACCTACTGACCATCCTTCTGTCAAAATTGAGTCCAGGGCCCTGTCTGTCCTCAGTTCTGTCCATAGGATATCTGTGGCTATCAGGAAGCACAGGGCTGGGTCAGTTGTCATTCATCCTTTCAGAATGATGGTATCTTTCTCTTTGGAAGTTTCTCTGGTGACAATCTGTGAAGTCTTACCCTCCTTGGTCTTTCCCATGGTAGGAAGCCCCTGCTGATAATGGTACAGCTTGAAGTGGTCTGGAAAGGACACTGCTGCCCAGGGACCTCAGGAACACACCACTGTCCCATCCACTAGGCTTTGTGAGTTGGACGCAAAGTGACTTGTCCTACCTGGAGAAAACCCAGGTCTGGAGATGTTCAAGTGGCATGTATACAACCCTTCAGGTTCCTACCTTCCATGTCCCTGGTCTGTGATTTTGACTCCAACCCCCATCACCTGAGTCAAGGCTACTTCCTTCCACAGGCTTTCCAAACACTACAACCAGGACCACAATGCATACGGGTGCATGGATGCACAGGAGTGGGCTCTCATGTCCTCAAACATGTACATCAGGCAAGTCCTTGCATACCTACAAATTGATGCCCCTGAAGGCACACATGCCCCTACATACAGTCATGACAGTGAAAGAAAGGACCAAACCAGACCAATGATGACTTTATTTCTCCATCCTCCACTTGGGCATTTCTTTGTCATCTGCAGAAGCAATTTTCAAGAATGCATAAGATGAAATGCATCATGCCCCTCTTTCCTTCAACTTCACTTTTCCAGCAACCTTCAGGACAGAACCTTTAATGACTCCAACTTGGCACAGAAACCCCTCCATTCTTTCCTCCTTGTAGTACCACCCAGCAGTTGGGGACTATATTTTGCATTCTGCTTCATAGTCTTTACAATCAGCACAAGCCCCAGCAAGGTCCCTAGTTGATTGTAGATGTAACCAGACATCTATGCAATCAACTCACTGATGATTAAAGTCCATGATATGCCCCTGTATTACAATTAGTCCAGTGCTTGCTTGACCAAACAACTATGCACCATTAACTGGATGAGTTGACAAGTTAGCCTAACCATTACAGTCCTCCCGTTGTCAACTTGGCAGCCATTCACTTCACCTTAAACCATAATTAGTCTCAAAATAAAAACAATAATGTATATGTATTTCTGCCTAACAAATATTCAAATCTCCTGCATATAACCAGAAATGCACTGAATCACTCCAGAATATGGTTCAAGTCCTTGGGAAATGTTCACTATTCATAATGACATCATTAAATACTATGTTACAAAATTAATACAACTTATGTCATATAACAAGGTGAAAGTTTATGGAAGAAGGCAAAGATATTCATTTTATGAACATATACAAACATATGCATAACAAAAGAAGGAAGAAATATTCATGACCATTACAGTTCTCATTCCCCATTACTGGTCCCATGGTTAAAGTTCATATTTACTACTACCTTCTTCCACTACTCATTCCAAGTTTACCCTTTACCCACAAAAACACTTCAGCTGGTAGTGGTTTTTTTCCAGGTGGTGTGACCCAAACTTTCATTTCTGAAGTTTCTGGGCCATTATCAGTCCTGCCTGGATTGGGTTTTTGCACTTTTCCATAGACTTTAATCACAAGGCTTGGTAGTATTAAGAGATACCTAGGGGATCTCTTGCATTCCAGGCAATCTCTTCTTTACCTCCACTCTGTATGATCAATCCTCCCATTCAGTACAATAAATCCTTTCTTTGCCTGTTGATTGAAAGGCATGAGTATCCCAAAGTGGCCAGGTGGTAGTCTTAACTTCATGATCAATGGAATCATTGTTGTGTTCCCTGGTGTAAGCACTCCTCCTTTTGGACCTGATACCTGTAGGACAGCATAGTTTAAGGATGAAGGGACAAGATGCAAAATTTTTCCTAGGGTATTACTAGGGTTAAGAGCAAGCTGTGCCACTCCCATTTCCACTTCTCAATTCCTAGACCCATGTATCCTTGCTATGGGAGAAATAACACCATAGTGGGGATGCTGATTTAAAGCATACACAGCTTCCTGGAGAACATTGCCCAAGCCCTGCAAGGTATCATCACCTAGTTGATGATAACTAATAAAGGGTAACCCATCCCTTTAGTTCACAATAATTGAATCTTCAAAAGGCCATTCAACTGTTCTATCAACCCATCTGCTTCAAGATGATGGGAACATGGTAAGACCAGTGAATTCCATGAGCATGTGCCAATTCCTACACATCATTTGCTGTGAAGTGGGTCCCTTGATCATAAGCAATGCTATGTGGAATACCATAGTGGTAGATAAGACATTTGGCAAGGCCATAAATGGCAGTTTTGGAAGAAGCTTTGTATGCAGGGAAGGCAAACCCTTATCTGGAGGATGTGACAATTCCATTTAGAACAAATTGCTGCCCCTTCCATGATATAAGTGGGCCAATGTAATCAACCTGCCATCAGGTAGCAAGCTAATCACCTTGGGGAATGGTGCCATATCGGGGACTAAATGTGGGTCTCTGATACTTGCAGATTGATTAGTCAGCAGTGACATTAGCTAAGTCAGCCTTGGTGAAGAGAAGTTCATGTTGCTGAGCACAAACATAAACTCCATCCCTACCACCATGGCCAGTTTGTTCATGAGTCCAATTGGCCAATGAAAGGAATGGCTGGGGAAAGAGACTGAGTGTTAGCCACAAAGCAGGTCATCTTATCCACTTCATTATTAAAATCTTCATCTGCTGAAGTCACCCTCCAGTGAGCATGAACATGGGACACAAATACTTTCATGTTTTTTTTCGTTCAGAAAATTCTACCCACATACCTCTTCCCAAGGCCTCTTTTTCACCAATTTTCCAATTATGTTCCTTCCAGGTTTCTGACCATCCAGCCAAACCATTGGCAACAGCCAATGAATCACTGTACTAATGCACCTCTGACCATTTCTCCTTTTAAGCAAAATGAGCAACCAGGTACACTGCTCAAAGTTCTGTCCACTGGGAGGAGTTTCCCTTACCACTATCCTTCAGGGATGTCCCAGAAAGAGACTGCAGTGCTGCAGCTGTCCTCAATCTGGTTAAAGGTGTGTCCTCTGGACATTCCTGGTGTGGGTGGGCAGATCTTAAATGGTGAATCCATTCTAGCATTCCAATCTCTCTAAGCTTTTGGATTCCCTTATCTATAGTATACTAGGGTAAATTGGGGATCTTGACCTCAGGCATTGTACATCATCTTTTGGTCCATGTTTCAGCCAGCCTCCTGCACAAACTCTAAAAGCCATTTTTAACCCTTTGAGCTACAACACTGAATCCAGAATCTCTGCTTAGTGGGTCTGTATAAAAAGTTCACCCTGATCCAAATTTATATTCTTACCATTAACCCATACCCTTAATATCATTTCCCACACATATTCCCCTGATATCTGCCTACATAAATTGGAAAATTCATGCAGTTCTTTTAGAGTACATTGTACTTCTTCATGGGTTACCCTTTGTACTTCACCTCTGGGGACTTGTGATTTGGCTAGTTATAGGTCTGGAAGAGAAGAGGGGTGGCAGGGGTGGGTATGGAGAAAAATTAGAAGTGTTTTACTAGCTAATTAGTTCAGGGCATTCTCTTGCTGTTTTATCTGGTGAGTCAGGATTAATATCTTCAGGTATGGGTTGGATGGAAGACTCTGAAGGACAGAGTGGATGTTGGATGATGGTTTCTTTGAGCAGGGAGGTGGTGGAAACTCCTTGAGGCAGGCTGAAGATTGGTAGTACAGGCTTGAGGCTGGATGGTACTCCCCTCAAGGCAGGGAGGAGGTCTAGGCTCCATAGGGCAAATAAAAAATTAGTAATAATATATAACAAGTAAAATACAAAAATAAAAATTAAAATAAAATGTTTTTCATTATGCCTTTCATCACTATAAGATGTGTTTGCTTTTATGTACAATGTTAATTTCTTTCATGTGTTCTCCGAGTGTCATGTTTTATTTGCTGTCTTCAGAGAAAGCGTAGGTTACAGAAAAGTCACACAGAAAATATAGAGGATTCCCCAGTACCCAGCCCCCTCCCCCTCTCCCACTTAGGCCTATTATTAACATTTTCCACGTGGTTGGTACATTTGTTATAATTGATGTACAAATATTGAAGCATTGCTACTGTCTATGGTAACTGATTTACATTTTGGTTTACATTTTGCACAATACAATTTTATAGGTTTTGACAAAATTTAAAAGGCATCATTGTATGATCATGCAGAGCAATTCTAATGCTCTAAAAATGGCCTATGTTCCATCAATGTTATTCTTCCTCTGCCCTCCCCTCAGAATCTATGGTAAACACTAAGCTTCAATTTTTGAAAAATAAGGTTCATAATTACATGCAATAATATTGAGGGTTTGCCATATTGGTTTGTTTTCTTTTGTTAGGTTCTGTCCATGTTCTTGAGAGATTCTTGCCCCTCTAATTGAGAACATAGAAGGACTTCCTAGGATAGGTGTTTAATATTTTCATGTTTATTGTGTGGCTCTCCACCCACTGAGATAACACACTATGACAAGATGAACACTTTCATATTGCATAGAATCATGCCCCAGGTGTGCTTTATCTTGTATATCACCCACACCCAAAACCTGGCGTCAGTAACCCTTCCCTGCCATATTTGTTAAAAGAACATTCCCACGATTGTAGTTTTAACCACAGAGCTACAAATTCCCAGAGTTCACTTCTTCCTTCTTCTAGCTCCCCAATCCCATGGATAGTCCAACACCCCCACCCTATTCCCCCTCACATTCCAGCACTGTTGAACCCAATCACAAAACTGCATCACTATCACCCCATCCACTGCCTAAGCACCCCTTCTACCTTTTCATAGGTTTTGCCCATGTTGAGCCTCAACTCACCACACTTTACACCCGTTCTGTTTCCTGACAACCTATCTTCCAGACTATGGCTCTGTGAGTCTGTTCAATTTGCTTAAGTCCTATCAGTAAGATCATGTGATATTTGTCCTCAATGACTGCCTTACTTCACTCAACATAAGGTCTTCAAGATTCATTCATGTTGTCCTATGTGTTAATACTGTATTTCTTCTTAGAGCTGAGTAATATTCCATTGTATGTATAAACCACAATTTGCTTATCCATTCCTCTGTTGATGGACACTTGGGGTGCTTCCAACTTTTGGCAATAATGAATAATTCTGCTATGACCATTGGTGTGCATATATTTGTGTTCCTGCTTTCAAATCTTCTGTGTATATACCCAGAAGTGGGCATGATCATTTGATAGTTCTATAATTAGCTTCCTGAGAAACTGTCAAGCTGTCCTCCAGAATGGCTACACTATTCTACATTCCCACTAGATGAGTGTTCCCTTTCCACCACATCCCCTCCAACACTTGTAGTTCTTTTTTTTTTTAATAGCCACCAATATAATAGGTATAATATGATATCTCATTGTAGTTTTGATTTGAATTTCCTAAAAGCTAGAGATGTTGAGCATCTTTCATGTGCTTTTTAGCCATTTGTATTTCTTTTTTGGAAAAGTGTTTATTCAAATCTCTTGCCTATTTTATTTTATTTTTTTAATATACTTTTATTTTTAAATGATACTTAGATTACACAAAATGTTACACAAAAAAAAATAATGGCTTCCCATATGCTCTATTCCCCATACCTCTCAACCTTCCCCACATTAACAACTTCTCTCATTATTGTGGTACATTCACCATAATTGATGACCGCAGCTTGGAGCATTGGCACCAAGCATGGGTTATTGTCTACATTCTAGTTTTCACCCTCTTCCACTCAATTTCACAGGCCATGGCAGGATATACAATGGCCTTTATCTGTCACCACAATGTCATTCAGGTCAATTCCAAGTCCTGAAAATGCCCCCATATCACACTCCTTTTTCCCTTTCCTTGACTACAACACCTCCAGTGGCCACTGCCTTCAAATCAATGATGTAATTTCTTTCATTGTTAGAATCACAGGTCCACAGTAGAATACCAGCAAGTCTACTCCTATCCATATTAGATTCCCCAATCCTGAGGATTCTGGGATGGTGATTCCCACTCCACCTCTAATTGAGAGGTGCTTTAATCCCATATGGCTAATGGTGGGATTCTTTTGTTTGCAGTTGTAGACTCTCTTGGTTCCTTGGTGTGGTGGTTGTCCATCCTCACTTCCCTGTTAGTTGTCCTGGATAAGACCAATGAACTAGTAAGTAGGTGTAGCAACTCTGCTGAGGCTGAGGGCACAGCTGGCACATGGACCACCCAGAGATTAAAGTCTCTTGGATGTACACCTACTGTATTAGTCAGCATTCTCTCAGGAAACAAAATCAATAGGAGATATCTGTCAATAGTATGAGATTTTATAAGAGTCTTTCATGTGACCATGGGGATGCACAAGTCCAGGTTCCACAGGCAGGTTGCAAACCAGAGGCTCCAATGAAAGTCCAATGAAATGTCCTTGATGAGTTTGTGGGAGAAGATGGCTGTCCAAAGACAAGCTGGGAAATTCTCTCTGAATGTTGAAATCACTTCACCTTTTAAGGAATTCAACTGATTGTATAAAAGTGTGACCCATTGCATATGCAGTCTCCCTGATTGATGCCCATGTAATCAGCCATCCATGCATTAAACTCACTGGTGATCAAAGTCCATAAATGCTCTTGTATTACAATTAGCCCACTGCTTGCTGGACCTAAAACCTGGACACAATTACCTGGCCCAGTTGACACATTAGCCTAACCAACACAGTCCACCCCTTGTCAACTCCGCAACCATACATATTACCCTAAACCACACTTAGTTTCTAAGTAAAAACAATAACAGACAAGCATACATATATATTCCCACCTAACAATGTTCAACTCCCCTGCATTCAACCAGAAATACCTTAATTCCCCACAGAATAGGGTTCAAGTCCTTGGGTAGTAATCACTCTTAAACTTGACATCCTTAAATATTATGATGTGAAATTAATACAACTTTTCATATAATAGGGGGAAAAACAAAGAAATTCGTTTTTTGGGAAAAAACAAAGAAATTCATTTTGTGTACGTATACAATCATACTCATAATGAAACAAGGAAGAAGGGTTCTTGACTATTACAGTCCTCATTTCTGTAACTGGTCTTGTGGTTGAAGTTCATAATTATCACTACGTTCTTCCACTACTCATTCCATGTTCCCATTACCTTCAGCAAGTACTTCAACTGGCCGTGGTTCTTTGCCTGGTGGGGTGACCCAAACTTTCATTCCTGAAGATTCTGGGCCATTATTAGACCTGCTTGAATTGGTGTGTTGCAATTTTCCATTGACTTTAATCACAGAGCATGGAAGTACTAAGAGATGCCCTACAGGATCTCCTGCATTCCAGGCAAACTCTTCTTTATCCCCACTATGTAGATGTAGTCCTAGATCCCCTTGATAGGATCAATCATCCCAGCCAGTACATTAATTCCCTTCTTTGCCTGTTGATTCACAGGTAAGGGGAGCCCAAAGTGGCCAGGTGACCGTCTTAACTTCCAGTTCAATGGAATCATTGTTGTGTTCCCTGGTGGCAGCACTCCTCCTTTTGGGACTAAATCCTGTAGACCAGCAGAGCTTAAGCTTGCAGGGACAGGAAGCAAAATTTTTTCTAGTGGGTCAATAGGGGTAATAGTGAGTGGTGCCACTCCCATTCCCACCCCTTGATTCCTGGACCCATGAATCCTGGTTATGGGAGAAACAGCACCATAGAGAGGACACTGATATAGAGCATACACAGACTCCTGGAGAACATTGTCTGAGTCCTGCAAGGTATTGCCACCTAGTTGGCACCATAATTGAGTCTTCAAAAGGCCATTTCACTGTTCTATTAATCCAGCTGCTTCCGGGTGATGGGGAACATGGTAAGACAAGTGAATTCCATGGGCATGTGCCCATTCCCACACATCATTTGCTGTGAAATGGGTTCCTTAATCAGAAGCAGTGCTGTTTGGAATGCCAGGGTGCTAGATGAATCATTCAGTAAGTCCATGGATGGTATTTTTGGAAGAAGCATTGCATGCTGGAAATGCAAACCCATATCCAGAGTATGTGTCTAGAAGGAACCAGCCAACATCAGTATAATTTTTGACCCCACAAAATTCTGTTAAGGTGTTGAAAACACTCTCATCCAGATCCTTGCTTCTTATAAGCATGGAAGTAGGGGAATCCAATGATGCTATTTTGTGTATCTCTATTGCCAGTTCATGCCATGAACTGTTAGCAACTTCTTCATTATTGGAAAGGGAGTCATTAGTACCCTTGAGTCCAATTAGAGGAGAGACCCAATTACAAAACTCCCAGAACCACCTCAGACATCCCATGTTTAAGACTCTGTTCCTCAAGAAACACTGCCGGTACCAAGCTGTATTAGGATTATCTCGGGAAGCAGAATGAACAGGAGATATCTGTCAATAATATGAGATTTTACAAGAGTCTGTCACATGACCGTGGGGATGCACAAGTCCAGGTTCCGCAGGCAGGCTGCAAACCAGGGGCCTCTGATGAAAGTCCAATGAAAGGTCCTTGATGATTTTCTGGGAGAAGTTGGTCTGTCCCAAGACGAGCTGGGAAATTCTCTCTGAATGTAGAAATCACTTTCCCTTTTAAGGCATTCAGCTGATTGGATAAAAGCATCACCCATTGCTGATGCAATCTCCCTGATTGATGCAGATGTAATCAGCCATCCACACAGTAAACTCACTGTTGATCAAAGTTCATAAATGCTCTTGTATTACAATTATCCCAGTGCTTGCTGGACCTAACACCTGGACACAATTACCTTGCCGAGTTGACACATTACCCTAACCATCACATGTACCAACTCCAGCACCAATTATTGGTTGAAATAAAAGGGACAGAAGAGATATGTGTAGAGAAGTCACATCTGAGTCCAACTCTGTCTCACTCAGAGCACAAACTCCAAAGTAAGGCCCACTGGCAAGGCACCAAACTCTGTAGCTATTTGCCATGATCAAAGGACCTGGGTGTCTCCAGAGCCCTCAGGAGTCCCATTGATTGGGGTAGTGTCTACTTTGGCCACATATGAAATCCTGCTGAGATGTGCTTCAGTGTTATCTCTCTGATGACCTCCCAACTCACTTTGAAGTCTTAGCCATATGAACTCATTTGTCTTTACCTTTCCCCCCTTTTATTAAAGGTCTTTATCCAGTTGTATCACCAGCCAGTGCTTGGTACTAATTCCTCATTGCCAGGGAAGCTCATCCCCAGGAGACTTGTCCTTCACTGAGGGGAATGTAATGCATCTATATGCTGAGTTTCGCTTAGAAAGAGCCACATTTGAGGAACAAGGAGGCTCTCAGGAAGTAACTCTTAGGCACCCATCCAGGGCCCATCAATGGAACATCCTTTTTCACTAGTCATTGACCTTAAGAAATGGTTTTCTATAAGACATTTCAAAAGGGTTGATAGAAGTCTTCTTTTGGGCATGACTCTAACCCTCAGTTGTGTAATTGACAGGGCTTTATCCCACTTGAGGTAAGTTTCGAAACAAATCTTGGCAATGGCTTCTTTTAAGGTGGAATTCATTTGCTCAGTCTTCCTGGTGGATTTAGGTCTTCAGGGAGAATGCAAGTGTCAATCTATAACAGTACAGACACATCTTTAGTCACTTTAGAAATAATGGCCACTCTTTTGTCACTTTGTATAGAAACAGGAAGTCCAAACCTTCGGATGATTTCTTTAAGTAAGACTTTACTTCTCAAGGTTTTTCCATTTGGCATGGGAAGGCTTTTATCCCATTAGTGAAAGCCTCTACAAGCAGTAGCAAACACATGAGGTTCTCAACAACTCTTGGCATTACAATAAAGTCAGTTTGCCAGTCTTCTCCTTATACTAGACTTCTGTATTGTAACCCTTTGTTGAAGGCTGGAGGCTGAGTTTTAGGTTTAATTTGAGCACAAGTTACACATTGGGCATTTACTGACTGAATCATCCTGCATAGGTTGGGTTCTATGGGGAATTGACTTATCCACTAGAACAGTTATATGTCAATAATAAGTCTATGGAAATAAGTGATAATGGGTTTCAGTAGGCTTTCAAGTATGAATAATTCATGGTAGTCTTCTCAAGGTTCTGCCAGGGGGTATTAGTCAGCCAAAGGTGTGCTAATGCAAAATACCAGAAACCGGTTGGCTTTAATAAAGGGCATTTATTTGGGGTAGAAGTTCACAGTTACCAGGCCAAAAAGCATAAGTTACTTCCTTCACCAAAGTCTGTCGTTACATGTTGGAACAAAACAGTTGCTGACATTTGCCAGGGCTCATGCTTCCTGGGCTCTTCTCCTCCCTGGGCTCTGTCTCTCTCTGGGCTCAGCTCCTCTGCTTTCTCCACAAGGTTAGCTATAGACTATGAGGTTCTCTAGGCTTTGTCTCTCTCCACAAGGTCAGCTGTGAACTGTCAGATGAACAGCTCATCTCTTTTCCCAGGGCCTTCTCTCCTTCCTCATAACAAAGCTCCCCTGTGTGTGCACTTCCCTGGGCTCTAGCATTAATACTCAGCATCAGAACTCCAACATCAAAACTCCAACTAACTCCTCTGCTCTGCCATGTAGTTTTATCTCTTAGTCCCCACTCACCAAGGGGCAGGGATTCAACATCATAATGACATGGCCCAATCAAAGTCCTAATCATAAGCTAATCACACCCAGAGGAACAGACCAGTTTACAAGCATAATCCAATATCTAATTTTGGAATTCATAACTATATCAAACTGCCACACAGGGCCTCTCTTTTCAAAAAGCCATTGCCTGTGGATTGAGTATATACCCACTCTTTTGCTCTGGCTAAATCTTTTTTCCAGTATTGGGTTTTCCCAAGTGGCTTTAGGTTAGGGTCTCACCAACTCTGTGATATTAATGGGTGTTCCAGTCTTTCAGAGTGGAAGAGTGTAATAAGAGTTGATTCTATTCTCCTTACAGATAATTTAGTGCTTTTATCAGCTAAGCAGTTCTCTTTGCTTCCCTTCTATTGGAAGTTTTGTGTCCCCTGCAATGAATGACTACTAATTCCTTGGGGGAGCATCAAAACTTCAAACAACTTTAAAATGAGATCAATATGTTTTATGTCCTTATTAGTAGTATTGAGTAATCCCCTCTTTTTCCAAAAGACTCAATGGGTATTTAACACTGAAAAGGCATATCTGGAGTTTGTATAAATGTTCACTCTTTGTTCTGCATGTAACTGAATGACTCTTCCAAGGGCTACTAGTTCAGTCCTCTGAGCTGAAGTCCCAGAGGGCAGGGATCTTGCTTCCAAAGTTTCTACCAGGGTGACTACCAAATACCTTGCTCATTGCTTCCTGTGGTCCATAAAACTACTTCCATCCATAAATAATTCAAGAGCAGGTATTTTTAGAGTTACATAAGTCAGTCCCAGTCTACCAGAATATATTTTCTTAAGGAGCTTTACACAGTCATGTTTGAGGAATATCCACTCTTGTTTATCCCAAACCCTTGGAGCAAGGTTGCAGGGTTAAGTTTTTCAATATTCTTTAAGGTCACAACAGGATTGTCTAGCAGAGAGGCTTGATTGATCTCCCTTGGTTTAAATATTGTAATTAAATCTTGAGAAGTATAGATGTAAGCTGGAGAGTTTAATGTGAAATTTTCTGTCTCTAGAATAAGGTCACAATTAGCTCTGCCTGAGTGCAGACAGGCAGGTCAGCTTTGAGATGCAGGGTCTAGCTGTTTTATAGGTATGCTTTCAGTTGGGTGTTCCTCCAAAGGGTTGAACAAAAACTCCCAGGGTGAAGTCTTACATGCCATTCATGTAAGAAAAAGTGGAAGTTTTTTTGTTGAGTCTGGCAGTCCTAGAACTGGGGCAGTTTTGCTTAATGTTTTTGCTTAATGTTCTAAAAGTAAGTACATATTTTGGTGTCCAGACCAGAGATTCTTTTTCAGTTCCTTTAAGGGCTTCATATAGTGGCTTAACTATAAGCCCAAAATTAGGTATTCACAGCTTATAGTAACCAGTCATATTTAGAAACTTTATGACTTCCTTTTTGTTCTTAGGCTTTGATACTATGTATAAGGGTTTCTTTCACCTGGGCAGGAGGGCCTGTAGTCCCTCAGATAATTTAAAACCAAGATATTTAACATGAGTTTTTGTAACTTGGGCCTTCTTTTCTGACACTTATATGTTTTTCAGCTGGTTTCTGTAACATTATTACTGTGTTCTCCTCTGAGTCCTGTTGTGTTTTGCTAGGTCATCTACATATTGAAGGAAGAGTCCTTCCCAGAGTTACACTACTTGCAGATTTCTGCCTGCCCCCAAAATGTCAGAGAATTCTTAAACCCATGGCAGCACAGTCCAACACTACTGTTGCTTCATTCCATTGTTGGGATCTCCCCATTCCAAAGCAAAGAGTCTCTGTGATTCCTTCTCTAGCAGGATGCAAAAGAAACTTCTTTTAAGTCCAGGACAGTGAATCAGGTATATGCGTTAGTAATATTAACAAAGAGTGTGTAGGGATTGGGCACCACTCGGAAGTCATCCTCCACTATGTGATGAATAGCTCTCAAATTTTGTAAAACTCTACATCCCTGAGTATCTGGTTGAAGCACTGGTAAGACAGGGGTATTAAAGTCTGGTTGACAGGGTCTAATTAGTCCACATGAGAAATTTCTTGATTAGGATGGGATCCTGGCTCTAACCTCCTGTCTGAGTGGATTCTGATTTACATGTGGTGGGGTGCTGTTTGGCCAAAGTCTAACCTTGACTTCCTATGCTTCAACTGCCCATTCTGGGGGTCATCAGTAGCCCATACCTCAGCTGGAACCTGTTGTTTTATATCTTTGGGTATTTCAAACTTCTCAGTGTTCCCAGCTAAATCCAGCAGGGCTGCTTGGAGGCACAGATCTGTATGTTTGGATCTCTATGTTCACTTCACTAGGTGAAAATTAAAGTGAAGCTTGCAATTTGGAAAGTGTTGGCTGAGAAGGAGAATTGGGCATTCAGGCATGTAGTGAAATCTAATGAGTCATATGAGTCTCTCCAATCTGACATTGCAGTTGATCTGAGAATCGTTTTAAGTTTTTAGTCGCCAAAACATCAATTTTAGGGACTGATTCATTAGTTTCTTTACTTAGTCAATTGCTTAAAAGTGAATAAGGGGTTCCATTGTCCACCAAGAAGTCAACTAAATTCTTACCCACTTGAAATGAGACCTGAGGTTCGTTGTGCATGATCAGGATGGTTTCCTGTCCAGTGGAAGTTGCTCCCAAGTCCCATCACTCCAGATTGCTGTCTTCATCCCCTCTTAATTATGGGATTTGGGCTGTTAGGTGGGATAGCCTGTTTCCTCCCTTCCAGGGAGACTCAGGCCTTCCTGATTCCAGTGTCCCTTCTCCTTATAGTAAGTGCCTTACTAGGAACATAATTGTGTTCCTGGGGGGGTGGGGTCTGGGGTTATTACTCTTCACTGAGATTCCCATGGAATCTTTCCCTATCTCAGGGCCTGTTGGCCTCTGACATTCTTGCTGATACCTGCTCCTATGTGGCTGGCTTTGTAGGCAGCATGCTTCTCTTTTTTTTTTTTTTAATAATATTTAAAAAAAATTTTTTAAAGATACTTAGGTTACATAAATGTTACACAAAAATTATAGGGATTCCCATATGCCCCACCTCCCACATCTCCCACAACCGCCCACATAAACATCTTTCATTAGTGTGGCACATCACCTGCAATGGATATACACATCCTGGGGCTTTGCCATTAAGCATGGACCATAGTTCACATTGTAGACCACACTCTCTCCCACACAGTACTGCCTGTTGTATGCTGATATAAAATGGTCTATATCTGTCATTGCAGTGTCACTCAGGATAATTCCCATGTCCCAGAAAAGCTAACGTATTACAATTGCTTTTCCCACACACTGCCCCCAAAGCATCCAGTGGTCACTGGCTCCACATTAATATTGTAAATTCTTCCATTGCTTGAATCACAATGTGTCTACAACAGAATACCAGTAAGTACACTCTAGTCCATAGTTCTTCCCCCAGTGCTGAAGAGTATGGGATGGTGATATCCACTCCACCTCCAAGTGAGAGGGGGATCCAATGGATAAGAAGGATGGATTATCCTGCCTGCACCTGCAGACACTCTCCATTCACTGGGATGGCCATTGTCCATCATCATCTCCTGGCCAGGTGTCCTGGGTGAGTCCATTGAGCTGTAGAGTAAGAGTTGCAGCTCCACTGAGATTCTGGGCCTAGCTGGCACATGGACAGCCCAAAGGCTCCAGGCTCTGGAAGTACACCTACAAACTTCAGCACCACATATAGGTTTGAATAGAAGGGACAGATGGACCATGTGCAGGGAAGACATATTTGAGGCCAACACTGTCACTCTCAGGAGCACAGATTCCAAAGTAGGACCCACTAATAAGGCATCAAACTCTGGGGCTATCTGCCCTGATATAGGACCTGGGTGTCTCCAGAGCCCTCAGAATCCCCTCTATTTGGGGTGAAATCCACATTGGAAGCCTATAAGGTGCTACTGAGATGTGCATAGGTGTTACCTCTGAGATGACCTCCCGACTCTCTTTGAAGTCTCTTAGCCATACAAACTCATTTGTCTTTACCCTTTCCCCCTTTTATCTGAGGTCTTTTCCCAGTTGTATTGCCAGTTCGCACTTGGTAGTAATCCATCATTGCCAGGGAGGCTCATTTCCAAGATTCATGTCCCATGCTGGAAGGAAAGTAAAGCATTCATATGCTGAGTTTGGTTTAGAAAGAGGCAACATTTGAGCAACAAGGAGGCTCTGAGGAGGCAACCCTTTGGCACCCCATAACAATAGGCTGTTTCAATTTCAAGAGCAAAGACTCATAAGGCAAGTCATCAATAACAAGAGCCCATCAGTGGATCATCCTCCTTTGCCAGGCACTGCCCCTGCACTTGGGGGATTATGTTGATGCTCCCTTGGAGAATGTGGCAGAATACTCCAGGATGGGAATTCAGTATTCTCTCATTTATTGAGTGATTCTCCACACCCTGGACTATGCCTAATGAGCATTTGAACAATTTTATATACCTTATATGTATATTCAGATAAACTTCCTCCTATGAACCCCCATCCCTGACACTCCCCACAAATGATCCTCTCCTGCCCCAGTTATAACCTTCTGTGATCCAAAGCTTCTTTAAAGATGAAGCCAATACAATAGCCAAATACAATTAATAGGAAAATGAAATAATAATGATAAGTTTAAATGTAAGGGGTACAATACATGAAAACTTAAAGAAAACTAAAAATCAAATAAAATTAAAGGGTTGTATATTCAAAAAATGAGAAAAATTAAAAAAATATTTTTTTGACATTTTACCTTTTATCACTGCAATATCTGGTGTCCAGTTTGTACCATGGAACCTTCCCCATCTCACTCCCCAGTGTCTCGCTATTTTTTCATTTTGTTTTCAAAGAAGTTTTTTGTCACAGCAAAGTCACACACAGAATCCAAAAGGCTCTCATATACCCAAACTCCTCCTCCTTTCCTCACCCCATATTAAAAACTTTGTTTATGTGGATCATAGCATTGTTATAACTGTTACAGAGATAGTGAATTATAGCTATTAAACAGTGTCAATGGTTTACAGTATGGTTTACATTTTAGACCATACACTTTTATAAATTTTAATATTATTTAACATGTCCTGTGTCCATCACTGTAAGGTAATGAAAAACATTTCCACTGACTACTAAATACCCCCATGTTGATCTATTCTGTTCCTCTCTTCCCCCTGGAGACCATGACGACCCTCTGGCTTGACTCATTGGATGACAAGATTCATAGTTACATGCAACAAGAGGTCTTGACCTAGTGGTTTGCCTTCCCCTATTAGGAACTGCACTTGCTCATAAGAGATGCCCACCTGTCTATTTTTGAGTGAATCAATCCTTCCAAAGATGGGAGTCCATCTCCTTCCCACTCATTGTGTGGGTCTCCCCACACTGTACAACACATTATGACAGGATGAACACTCACACATTCCCTAGAAGCATGCTCCAGATGCACCCTGTCCTGAATGCCCCTCAACAATCACCTTAAACCAGTGACTCTTCCTTGTCATATTGCCATAAGAGCACTCCCACCTTTGTAATTTCAACCTCATACCCACAAAACCCAAGTGTTCACCTGGTCCCTCTCCCATCTCCCCCCTCCCCCAGTATCCTGGGTAATCTAACTCACCCTTCCCAATCTACCCAAATGTCAACCCTGCACCACCAAACCAAATAATATCAGTGCTCATCTGTCCTATCCTTTCAATATGCAACTACACTCTATCACTTTACCAAAGATTGTATCCATATGGGTGATGGCTCATACGTTTCTCTTCTTTTCTCTTTCTTGTAAACCTATCTTTCAGACAAAAGTTCTTGGAGACTGATCAATTTCATTAATTCATATCAGTCAGGTCATATGCTGTTCATCCTTCAAAGCCTGGCTTGCTTCATTCAACATAAAGACTTCAAGATTCCATGTTATTCTATGTCTTAGCACTTTATTCCTTCTTACAGCTGAGTAATATTCCATTGTATGTATGTACCACATTTTGTTTATCCATTCATCTGTTGATGGACACCTGGGTTGATTCCAACTTTTGGCAATAGTGAACAATGCCGCTACGAACAGTGGTGTGCATATATCTGTTCGTGTCTTTGCTTTCAATTCTTCTGGGTATATACCCAGCAGCAGAATCACTGAATCATACAGAAGATCTGTAGTTAGTTATTTGAGGAACTGCCAAACTGTCCTCCAGAGTGGCTGGGACATTCCATAATCTCACCAGCAGTGGATGAGGGTTCCCATTCCTCCACATCCTCTCCAACCCTTATAGTCTGCTGTTTTCTTAATAGCAGCCATTCTAATGGGTGTAAGATTTCATTTCATTGTACCTTTGATTTGCATTTCCCTAATAACTAGCGATGTCGAGCATTTTTTCATGTGCTTTTTAGTCATTTGTATTTCTTCCTTGGAGAAAAGTCTTTTCAGGTCACTTGCCCATTTTTTAAATGGGATGTTTGTCTATTTATTTTTGAGGTGCAGGATTTCTTTATATATGCAGGATATTAGGCTCCTATCAGATACATGGTTGCCAAATATTTTCTCAAATTGGGTCAGCTGCCTTTTTATTTTTTGATAACATCCTTTGAGATGCAAAAGTTTTTATTTTTGAGGAGATCCCATTTATTTATTTTTTCTTTTGTTGCTCGTGCTTTGGGTGTGAAGTTCATGAAACCATTTCCTATTACAAGTTCCTGTAGAAGCTTCCCTACATTATCTTCCAAGATCTTTATGGTCTTGGCTGTTATATTAAATCTTTGATCCATCTTGAGTTGAATTTTGTATAAGGTGTGAGATAGTGTTCCTCTCTCATTCTTTTGGATATGGATATCCAGTTCTCCAAGCACAACTTGTTGAAGAGGCCATTCTCTCCCAGCTGAGTGGGCTTGATGGCCTTGTTGAATATTAGATGACTGTATATGAATGAATTTATATCAGAACTCTCAATTTGGTTCCATTTGTCAGTAAGTCTATCCTTGTGCAGTACCATGCAGTTTTGACCACTGTATATTTGTAGTATGTTTAAAAGTCAGGTAGTGTGATACCTTCAATTTCATTTTTCTTTTCCAATATGTCTCTGGTAATTTGGGGCATCTTACCCTTCCAAATAAATTTTTGTAGTTAGTTTTTCCAGTTCATTAAAAAATACTGTGTTGATTTTTATTAGGATTGAATTAAATCTGTAGATTAGTTTGGGTTGGATAGACATCTTGGTGATATTTAGTCTTCCTATCCATGAACATGGAATATTCTTCCATTTATTTAAGTGTTGTTTGATTTCCTTTAAAAGTTTTGTGCATTTTCCATACATAAGTCCTTTACATCTTTAGATAAATTTATTCTTAAGTATTTGATTCTTTTAGTTACTTTTGTAAGTGATCTTTTTTTCTTGATTTCCTCCTCAGATTGCTCATTATTGGTGTACAGAAATGTTACTGATTTTTAAGCATTGATCTTGTAGGCTGTGACGTTTCTGAACTCCTTTAAAAGTTCTAGAAGCTTTGTTTTAGATTTCTCAGGGCTTTCTATGTATAGGATCATGTCGTCTTCAAATAATGAAATTATTTTCTTCTTTTCCCATTTGGATGCCTTTTATATGTTTTTCTTGCCTCGGTGCTTGAGCAAGTACTATCAAGACGATGTTAAATAGGCGTGGTGGTAGTGGACATCCTTGTCTTGTTACCAATCTCAAAGGGAAGGTTTTTAGGATTTCACCATTTAAGATGATGTTGGCTTTGGGTTTTTCATATATATCCTTTATCATATTCAGAAAGTTTCCTTCTATTCTTACCTTTTGCTGTGTTTTTATCAGGAAAGGGTGCTGTGTTTTGTTAAATACATTTTCTTCATCTAGGGAGATGATCATGTGATTTTTTTTCTTTCAATCTGTTTAAGTGGTGTATTACATTGATTGATTTTCTTATATTGAACCATCCTTGCATACCCGGGATGAAACCCACTTGGTCGTGGTGTATAGTTCTTTTGATATATTGTTGAATGAGATTAACAAGTATTTTGTTGATGATTTTAGTGTCTAGGTCCATTAGAGAAATTGGTCTAAAATTTTCTTTCTTGTGGAATCCTTGTTTGGCTTTGGTATTAGGGTAATGTTGACATCATAGAATGAGTTAGACAATGTTCCTTCTGCTTCTATTTTTTGGAAGAGCTTAAGCAGGATTGGTGTAAGCTCTTTCCAGAATGTTTGGTAGAATTCAGCTGTGAAGCCACCTGGTCTTGGGCTTTTCTTAGTTGGGAGGTTTTAGATGACTGAGTCTATCTCTTTACTTGCAATTGGACTGTTATGTTCATCAATTTCTTCTTTCATCAGTATAGTCTGTTTGTGAGTTTCTAGGAATTTGTCCATTTCCTCAAAATTTTCATTCTTGTTGGCATATAATTTTCAAAGTATTCTCTTAAGATACTCTTTATTTCTGTGGGATCTGTAGTGATATCCCCTTTCTCATTCCTTATTTTGTGTATTTGCATCTGCTCTCTTTCTTTGTTAGTCTGTCTAAGGATTTGTCAATTTTATTGATCTCAAAGAACAGGCTTTTGGTTTTTTTATTTTTTCTTTTTAGTTGTTCTTACACTCTACTCGAACTCTCTCTCTTCTTTTTTTTTTTCTTCCTTT